>CANXYC011278387.1:0-34567 GCA_948193065.1 Aleurites moluccanus | reverse complement strand
ACAACTACAACACACCCAACCCCCCCCCCCCCCCCCCCCCCCCCCCCCCCCCCCCCCCCCCCCCCCCCCCCGGGGGGGGGGGGGGGGGGGGGGGTGGTGTTTGTTGCGGCGGGGCTGGGGGCTGCACTTTAACTCCAATATAGAAAACCTAAAGTGGTTGAAAGTTGACAATATAGATCATTGCCAGAGCCTGAAACTGCATTGAGCACCTAACTGACTAGAGTTCTAAACTGCCATAACCTTGGTACTATAGGAAGAAAGAATAACACAGCCTCAGTCACCTATGTCCTAACGTATGCATATTAGGTTTTATGTGATCTGTTCATCATCATGATCTTTCATACACTAAAAAATTTAAAAGGCAATGATGAAGTTGTCCATTTAAGTGTACACACAAGGTACATTAATTGATCTATTTAGGACCTGAAATTAGACGGTCTGCATCAATACATGCAAAAATGAGAGGCTGGCTCTCAGTTCTATGCAACAGTTTTGGGGCTACCAAAGCACAAAATTAACAAAACTTGGAATGTGCTTCAAGAAATGAAGAAACATAAGCATGTGCATCAGATGTGTGGTTCAACCTACGAAAGAATTCATGTAAATTACCTGAGAAGGATCAATCTCAAATGAGTGGGTCTCTTTGTCTTCTGCTGCAGCTGCCAATTCCGCCTCAGTTAGCAACCCATCATGACTGGTTCCAATTTCTCCTGCAGTTTTGCTGATTGTAAAAGCATCATTTCCATTTGCCTGCATAGAGATGTAGAATTGAATGGTTCCACAATACAACTTGTATGGAAACATGGGAAGAAAAAGAACAATATATCATATGACACCATAGGCAAGAGAAAAGCACTAGAACTGATAGAAAGAATAATCAGAATGTCTTTTTAACAATAAAGATCCTTATATGTACAAGTCGAGTGAGGTAATAAATTCCACTTCTAAGCCACTGTAAGGGAATACCATGACATGCAGGTGCATTCAAGCGGCATAATAGATAAACCAATCAAATACATACGGTAGTGAGAAAACAAAATAAAATTACAAAGAACCAATTCCATAATGCATTTGTTTCCTCCCAACAGACAAAACAACAGCTACTGATGCATTCAGACATGCAGCAGAGACAGCATGAAGAACCTTAAACATCTGGTAAGAAGATAAACATTCAGATACCATGATTCCCAGTCCAGCCAGTAATGCAGAAAATGGCAATTTTACAGTGATAAAAGCATTAAGTGATTCAATACCAAGAAATGCAAATGAAAACAAGCTCGTGTTTAAGCCGATTTAGGTGATGAAATCAAGAAATACAAATGAACTGTGTGATAACAATTTTAAGCTATTTGATATGGTAGTATGATAAACAATTTCAATCACATTAAGACTGACAAACCTCAGATGTAAGTCTTGCTTTAGAGATAACTTCATCTTTCAACAACTTCTTCAGCACCTAAAAGTACCACATAAAATATTTACCATCAAACATTAAATATCCAAATATCAAGAATGCAAAAACCCAAGAAAAACCAACTTACCTCTGGAAATGGTGATTCAATAAAGTAACGATTCTTCTTAAGCACAAGCTTCACTTTACCGTAATTGGCAGTAGAAGCATATATGAAATCAATCATCTCTTTAGGCAGCTTTGTTTTGGACAACTTATTCAAAACAGCTACAATGGTTTCAGTTTCGAGACCGACTGACACAGCAGCATATAATGAATGTGGAGTCAAATTGTATTCGTGCATAGACTCTGGCCTAGAAATTCAAATCCACATCCAGTATCAGAAACATATACCCATTATTTTACATTCATAAAAACCTTCGATTTATGCAACTTTTTCGGTTTGGAAAGCAAACGGGTACCTGCAAACGGGCTCGGCAATGGCGATGAGAAAATCATAGGCTTGTTTGTATAAAGGGGAAAAAGTCTCAAGGAAAATGCGGCCATCGGCGCAGGCCCAAAGGGGTCGATTGGCATGGTCTACTTTCAATTCTAATTTGCTAAAATCCCTCTTTTTCGCTTCCTTCTCACCATCTAATCAAATCAAACATACAAATGAATCTCTCAACGTGATTCATCACCAACCAGAAATAAGCTAATAAATCGATATAAACATGATCAATCATTGAATTACCATAATCATCCTCAGCTTCTTCACCGAAATAAACGTCATCTTCTTCCATGGCTGTGCTCTTGTAATCATCCTGCACACCATACAAAAAAGTATTAGCTAATTGCTTAATTTTATAAAACAAAATTGATGATTTTGGATTGACCTTTGAGGATTTGAACTTCTTGCTAGGTCGACTCTTTTCACCTGAAGATTAATAAAAGCCAATTATATTAATCAATGAGCTTCAAAGAAAAAACAAATTTCAGGTGATAAAAAGTTAAAAGTTAAGGTCTTCTACCATGACCATGATGTCCCATGTTTCGTTTTTGTTCTGGCTTTCGTTTGATCGAACAAAGCTTTGCTCTTCCTTCTGTTACTGTTCAGGAAAGAGCGTCTATGCAAAGAGCTCTCTATACACAGCACAGGGGCTCCTCAAAATAAATATAGAGGAAAGAGACCGCCCTTCAGGACAGAGAAACAGTGAGAACCAGGTGGGTAGGGTCCACTTCCATTAATAAACGGTGTCGTATCATGTGAGCCCAGCCCATGTTATTATAGTTAAATGCCCCTAAGCCGCAAAATAAAACTCGAATTAAAGCTTCTGACTTTTCTCTCTCTGATTCACCCACCTCCGTCTTCCTTCTCGCACATCGTCATAGTCAGCACATCGCGGATATGGTGAGTTTCTATGTTTTATGTAAATGTCTCTTTCATTATTTTGGTCTAGGATTTCGAGTTTTATGGTTTTGAATGACATTTAGATCGGCAACTGTTTGATTGCCGAGAAAACGTAGGAAAAGCAAAGAAATTTTGATTCCTATGTATAACATTTTTAGGGGTTTTGATTTATTTGCCTGCTTATTCTCATTTTTATTTGAGTTTCTCAGGAATGAATTGAAAAAATGGTCCTTTTTTCATTTCAAGTTTCGATTTTTCTTTTTAATCTAAAAATCTTTTGCTTTATTAATTAATGAGCTTAAAATTGACAATTTTGCTCCAGGCTACACCACTGATAGCTGGGATGGCAGTAGCTGCAGCTGCTTACGCGGGTAGATATGGAATCCAAGCTTGGCAGGCATTCAAGGCGAGACCACCAACAGCTAGGTTGCGCAGATTTTATGAAGGTGGTTTTCAACCTGTCATGACGAAGAGGGAAGCAGCTCTAATACTTGGAGTTAGGTATGTCTTTTCTTTGAGATATAATAATGATATTGGAAATCATATCAACTGCTGCAAGAGCTTTTTATCTGTTGATATCTATAATAGATGAATGGGTGAGATTAGCATAATTTGTAGATTGGAGAATTCCTACCATGACCAACCTTAAGCTGCCTATGAGTATCTGATTCCTGATTTTAGATTAGCCAATTGATTCCATGTTCTGTTGAGGTTTGTTTTGTTAGCCATTAACATGCTCATTTTCAGTCTTTTGGTATTAGTTTGATTATCCTTGTATTTTAAACAGTCTCACAAAAATTCTTTTTAACTGGAAATCGAATCATGGTGATATTCCCTAGCTAATCTCGAACAGATGAGCAGTACTTAATTATGTTGTTCTAAGCTTTAGTTAGATCATATGTGGTTTCCAGTCTCAAATGAAGCTTGAATAAGCTTAGAAACCACTTTAGATATCACTTGCCTTATGGTAAGGGGGCATTAGAAACTCAAATTCTAGCCTTAATCTCAAATCTGCTGTCAGTTAAATGGGTATGTAGTATCTCTTGAATTTCTCATCTGAAACCAGAATCTGTAAGTATTCTGTTAAAAAGTTACCATCGCTCCACCATTTGTAATAGGCTGAGCTTCAAGACTCATGCTTCTGGAAAGATGAAGCCATTATCATTCCTTATTATTGCTATTTATTATGCTAGAAATCCTGTAGTGGCTAGGTTACTTGATGCAGCCTTAGGACCATACCTAATCGCGCTGCAGACTTGAGTGCAAATGACCTGAGCTCCAGTGCCTTTTTGGCCTATATTTCTATTAGAACCAGGTCTTGTTCAATGTTAGATTTATATGCATATCTGAACAGAGTGTGAGTTTCTGTTCGTAATGCACAAGTTTAATATAATTTGCTCCTGTCATAATGCAGAGCCAGTTTTGTTTGTATTCGTAAATTTGGACAGCAGATGTTCTTCAGGTTCGGCAAATGTTATACATTCATAACACGTCTTCAACATTCTGTACTTGCCTTGCTGACCCTCTCCCCTCCCTAACAACTCATATTTTTATTGACTCTAGTTTTCTTCTTTTCCCTTGACAGAGAAAGCATTGCTGCAGATAAGGTTAAGGAAGCTCATCGGAGGGTGATGGTCGCAAACCATCCAGATGCAGGTGGTAGCCATTACCTTGCTTCTAAAATAAATGAAGCAAAAGATATCATGCTTGGAAAAGGCAAGGGCAGCGGCTCTGCATTTTAAGGACATCGACTATGTTCCATCTCGGTAAGGCCACTTCTACAGCAGCAAATGAGTTAAGAGTACAGTTATACTGCATAAGCTCAAACCAAATTCTTGAAAAATGTTGCAATTTGAAAATTTGAGGTTCTGTGTTCAATTAATATTTTAGAACCCCATTGATGTAAAAACCAATTGGAAATGCCATTATTTTTCCTTTCCCAACTTCACTTTCCTTTCCTTTCCTTTATGGTTCTGTTTTATTATAGGCTGCTTCAACTGTCACGTTATCAACTTTGTATGTGCATTAGGGAACTTAACCTTTAATACACTACTTCACAATTTTGTTTTATCTAATTATTTAATTGTTTTCCTATATTGTCTTGCATTTGTTTTCATTTTAAATAAATTATAGGTTTATTAAACTTAGTCCTTGATATATAAGTAATTTTATGAATTATATGCAATTATGGTGATGGACATACATATTCAATCAATAAACTATATTAAATATTAGTGTCAAATAATGAATCTTAACTATGAAAAAAAAAAGCCAATATCATGCTTAAAGCCAAATGCATTTATTGTGAATATCATGCCAAACTATATTCACAATCTAAATAAATTAGGAATTAATATCTTATATATAATATTTATCAATATATTGATAGACAAAATTATTTAGTTATTATTATTAATTTCTAAGTTACTGTGCTAAAACTTTTCCTATATATGCTTTAATTCCATTTTATTCATATATTGATAGACAAATATTCTACTTATTATAAAAGAATTAAAATTTATTTACTCCTATAAAAACAATTATCTTAATAAGTTATAGGCATATCATCAATATTTCAAGTTAAGAATTATAATATTTCAACTCAATAAATTTTACAAAATTAAGGTGAATTTAAGTCAATAATTTATTATTATTATTATTATTATTATTATTATAGTATAATTTAGATTTTTTCTTAAATTTCTATAAAAGAACTCCTCTATTAAATTTTTTTACATTATTTATCAAATTTTAAATGTTTGTGGAATTTTATATATGTACTTTTTTATTTAAATTTTTTTTATTTTTTTTTTATTTTTGAGATTCAATGAATTAAATTTGATAAAAATACTATTTTAATAAAAATTTTAATATTGTCTATATAATCAAATATACGTTTTATAATTTAGATTAATTATATATCATAATAATAGAAGGTACGATTTTAGTTTTATTTTTTTAATTATTTTAAATTATAATTTTTAAATATTGATCATCATTCTATATAATTATATTATCATATATTATAAACAAATTAATGTAAATAATTTTCTAAGTAATTGCTAAAATTCTTTTAATTTTTCATCTATATTAATCTATAGCATTGTTGTTAAAACCGGATCGGATCGGTCGATCAAATCAGAAAATTAGGAATCGAATTAAGGATGGTCCGGTCAACTCTCAAAAAATTATTCCTCAAAAATTGATTAAAAAATCTGTGAATCGGCTAGTTAATAGGCAAACCAATTGAACCGGATTGATTTTTCCGGTTCGAACGGGTCATAATTTTTTTTACTTTTTTTATTTTTTTATTTTTTTAATTTTTATTCAAAAATAATAAATGTCAAATTATATTTATTTTTATCATATATATAATAAATGTCAAATTATATATACATATATATGTATACCGGTTTTTTTTATTTAACATGTTCAATCTCGATCGAATCTCTGATCCTCTTCCTTCACGGGTTCTTTAACTGGTCCGATTTTAAAAATATTGATCTACAGCATGGTTGTCAAAATCGGATCAGACCGATTAGTCGAATCAAAAAATTAGAAACCGAATCAAGGATCTGTCTGGTCAGTCTCATTTAACCCGTCCTCTAAAAATCAGTGAACCGGATTGTTAACGGGTGAATTGCTCGAACCGGACTGATTTTCAGTTCGAGAGGGTCAACTTTTTTTATTTTTTATTTTTTATTTTTGATCAAAACGATGCCGTTTTTGTCAAGTAAAAACAATGTCGTTTTAAGTTAAAATAAATTAAGAGAATTTCAGTAATTTCATTTCAATTTTATCTCATGTCAAAATCGATCCGATGTCAAAATCATGATTTTATTGCATATTATCATATTGTATGAGTAGATGTTTGAGTAAGTGAATATTCATAACTTACTATATATATAACTTTTGACTTAATATGATTAGATTGACACCATAAAAAATATGCTTTTATATAAATTATTGATTTATTCATAATTATATTATTTTTATTTTTATCATATATATAATAAATATGAAATTATATATATAGGTTTTTCAGATTTAATTGGCTTGACTTTAATTGAATTTTTAATTATCTAATTCTTTATTTTCATTAATTTTTTAATTGATTTGATTTTAAAAACTTTGATCTATAGGTATATCCTACAATAATTATCTATTATAATCATTGTTCCTTTTTTAAATGTCATCACAATTTAATGTGAGAAAAAGAATATGGATTTGAATTTTTTTTTCTTGGTACAAGATTGGTAATTTAAGAGTTTAAGCCTTTTTTATTTTATTTTAATTTATTGTTTTCTACCTTGCACATAAATATTGATAGCTAATAAAATAGTAATTATAGTAATAATTAATGAATGAATACCATTATAAATTAGGGTTAATTAAAAAAAATGAATTTATAAGAAATTGCAATTTTCGTATAAATTTTGAATTTTGGTAATTCGATAAATATTTTCAATTTTTTGTAAATTTAATATAAAATTAAAATCCGACAAGATGTCTGGTATTCGAGCTGACGTGGCTCGCTGATGTGATATTTATTATTATTATTTTTGCTACATCAGTATTTGATTAAGAAATTATATATTGAACTAATAGAATTGAATCGAACCGAATCAATTCAAATCAAATATGAATTGATTGGTTTGGTTTATTTTTTCAAACTTTGATTCGATTCGTTTTTTTTTTTTAATTTCAGTTTTTTTAATTTAGTTTGGTTTTTTTCAAAATCAAACTGAATAAATCAAATTGAATCAAAATATGTTGGTTCAATATGAATAACTTGCTTTTTATTTAGTTCGATTTTTGAATACTGACCGAATTATATTTTTAGCAAATAATTTTGTAGTTATCTTATTTCTATTCAGTTTTTTATATTTTCGATTTAGTTCAAATCAAATTAACTGATTGCTCACTCTTATTTAGCGAATTATCTCTTTTTATCCTTTTTATTATTATTTTTTTAATTTTCTTATTATTCAATACAAAAAATATTGATCTATTAAAATTTGATTATTTAGTTATTTAGGTTATTTAAATAAAATAAATATAAAATTATTAAAAATTTATATTTTAAGTATATATATATATTTCTGTCGATTTGATTTATTCGGTTTCCTTTTGAAGAAAACATAATCAAATCGAAAAAACTAAAAGTTTAAAAAAATAATTGAATTGAATTAAAGATTGAAAAATCAAACCGAACTAATCGATTTAAATTCGATTCGATAATATTAGTTCGATTTATAATATCATAGTCAAATATTGATGTAGCAAAAATAATAATAATAAATATCACATTAGCTCTATCACCGAACATCTAGCCGAATTCTGATTTCATATTAAATTTATCAAAAATTAAAAATATATGTATCAAGTTGTCAAAATTAAAAATTCGTGCGAAAAGTTAATTTTTTTTTCAATTAACATTATAAATTATAGCCTTTTAATTTGGTATTATTTTTTATTTTCATAAGAGCTTGTAGCTAATATATTTTATTTTATAATTTTATGGATAAATTCATAATTAATTCTTTAATTAACCTGTTTTATAATAGTTTTTGGGGATTAATATGATTATATTTTTTTTATAATAATTAACAACCATGCAGTTGATGACAGTAAAATTTTTATAAATTAATATTCGATAAATTAATAATTTTTATTATATAATAATTGTCTTAAATTAAATTAATATATTTTTTAATTAATAAAATTAATGAATTTCAATAATATTAATTTATAAAAGTTTCACTATATTAGTTTTTAAAGTACCAAAATATTGATTTGGTCCCAAATTTTCACGACTTTTCCTCTTCTTCTTTCTTCTATTTTTTTTTTCTATTTTTTACCACAAAATGGCGATATATATAGTACCAAATTTATGAAGTTCTTTATATATATATATTTTTAATTTACTTATAGTCAAACAATTAACTTTTTAAAGCTATTTAAAAATATTTATCAATTAACTTCCATACCATTCAACATAGTCATAGTCCTCACCATACCCTTCGATGTTGTCATTCCCACTTCCCCTATCATAACCCCGCCATATTCAGAATCGAAATCAAACCCTCCTCCACAACGTCCTTGATTATTTCCACTTGAACCTGACTCAGCTCAAGACCCAACATAGGAACCAACAAATGAACCCGCTTCAAAACCTACACCAAAACCTCCTCCACTTGAACTAGATCTAGATGAAGACGAATAAGAGGAACTTGATTCAAATCTCAAATCGAAATCAAAACCAAACCCATACCCAACTCCAACTCTCGAACCACTCCCACTACCTCCATCTCATATGCCTATGTCTACTCTAGCTCCAACCCCAAGTCTAACTCCACCAAGATCTACACCTAAGTCTTTTCTTGTTGCTTTGTTCTTAGTTTCTAAATCGAAGATATGTTCTTCAGATTAAGGTCTACAAATCACCGTTAAAATTTTTTTCTATGTCGGCTTCGTTTTAAACTGAGGATCGATTATAAAAGAGTATGGTGTGTAATAATAGAAATACTAATATATATTTTTTTTTGTTAATGGTTATTGGGGATGAAGATGTGAGAATGATAATGGAGAATGGAAAACGATAGATAAAGTTAGGAATTTGGAGAAGATGGGAGAGAGAGAATAGTAAAAAAAAATTGATCTATCTTTCATATTTGTGTGTCATCCATGCACTAGTTAGCAATTAAACATCGAGTCCCACCATTTAGCAATTTACTCCCCTTGATATGGCGCTTTAACGTAAGAAAAGGGCTTATATGGCATGATGACTTATCAGTTTTCTTATATATGACATGCCACATATATAATTCAATTAAAAAATCGATCGGATAAGCTTTTTTTAAAATTTTGTGATTAAGTTGAAAGAATTTTTCGAGTTAGTGACTAACTCGAAACTACCTATAAAATTTGGTAATTTTTTTTGTTACAATTACCCTCACTACTAACGTGCATATTAAGTTTCTAATTAATTTAAGAAGTATTCTAAGATTACATTGTTGTAAATCAATTTAAAATTAATTGATAAAAAATTTTAAGTGACATATACTCTAACATTAATTATAAATAAAATCATATAATATAATAATATATTTATAATTCACTAATATATAATCTCAAACTAAAAAAAAATAAAAAGAAATCAAACCAATCCACTCGCACATAACGTGCTCGGACCTGGTCCTAACTTTGCTTATTGATCCCCTTGCTCTCATCTAAGCCTTTCTTTTTAGCACAGAAAGCTATACCATTAACCAGGTAAGGGCTATCTGAGTTGACTCGGCGGTATCGGCTCTGAAGGTAATCAATTATTTATTTATTTATTTCTTCAAAAAAAAAAAAATACTTTTGAAATTTAAAGTCGTAATTTTTGTTTGTTTTTATTTAATTCCGATTTTAGAAATAATGAATCTCTGTAAAAGTGTCTCTCTAGTCATATTGGATTTTTGAAAATTATTTTGTGGAATTTATATGCAAAAAAGAATGCTTTTTTTGCGAATTTAGATTCTCATCAGATTTGAATTGGTTGTGGATATTGTTGGGTAGGTGAGAAAATGCTGGAATAATAAGTAAAATTGAAAAAGTTTGAATTTTGGGGGGTATAATTTCCTATAGAACTTAAAAATATGTAGTTATTCAAACTTCATTTGTCATATACCAGTGTTTATGTGCGTATTGAAGGGTTCCTAATGTTTGGAAATTTTTTATTTTCTTTCGGATGTTGGCAGAGATGTCATACTCTAGGGATGGGAGGTGAGTTTCCATTTCTCATTCAATTTTTGGTCTTTTTCTGTTCTGAGAATTTGTGGGTTCTGTTCATTTAACTTAAATTATATGTTACATTTGGGTTCTCATTATGCCTGCAGGTCTGCTTCGCCACGCACCTCAATTTCACCAGGCAAAGGTCGTCGATCAAGGTCATTGTCAAGATCCCGTCGAAGCCGTTCCAGGTATATATTTAACTTTTCTTTCTTTAATTTTATGTCAATTGTTTTGTGCATTAAGGTGTGTAATGCATACTTACACTCTCTTGCTCTGCATTTGTGTGCGTATGTGTTCGTGGTGGTGAAATTTTGAATTATGCTTGATTATTGTTGCTCCAGGAGTCGTGAATCTGTTGATGCTGCAAATCCTGGAAATAACCTGTACGTAACTGGGTTGTCCACTAGGGTTACAACCAGTGATCTTGAGAAGTATTTTGGCAAAGAAGGGAAGGTATAGTCCCTGTAAAATTATTTCTTATGCTGTGTGAATATGTAGCTCTGCACGTTATGCAGTTATACTGGTGAAATGTTTTAGAGAGTGTACCAACATATCCAAAATTGGAAAGGAGATTTTTAATATGAATCTTCCGTCCAGATGTCTATCACAGTTGTTCCTGTGATTACACTTAGAACTGAAAGTGTGTTGCTGAAGCCTCACTAAGTTATGGACTAGAAATGATCAACTGAGTGACTGGAGTCCTCTTCATATGCTTTAGATCCACTGATCCAAACAGCCACTTTAGGAATCGAAACTGTGAGTTCAAATTTATGATATCAAATGAGAATATATTAACATTTTGGAGCTAATGGGAGTTGCTGAGAAAAGTACCAACATGAAAAGGCTTCTACAGTAATGCATCTGGCGCATGGTTGTAATGTGCGGAGTTCTTCTTTCATGGTCCACCATTTTCTACACCTCCTATAATTATCGGAGCTGTTGGACTATGCTCTCCCTTTCTACATATCCAATTTCAATTTGGGGTTTGGGCAATTCAGTGATTATTCCAGCTGTCCTACCAATCTCTGTTGTAGTCTATGAAAATAATAACCCATAAAATACTTGTTTACTTTGAGCATAAGAAAGTAAGTATCTTTCAGTACTTGTCAAATATTTCTATGCAGAAAAATTCATGTTAGTTTGTGTTTCAGGTTGTGGAATGCCATCTGGTGACGGACCCTCGCACCAGAGAATCTCGTGGATTTGCTTTTGTTACCATGGAAAAAGTTGAGGATGCTGAACGCTGTATCAAGTATTTGAATCCTTCAGTGCTTGAAGGACGGCTAATCACTGTGGAAAAGGTATTGTTTCTATAGGATTTAAAAAGAAAAAGTGTAGAGTAACTGAATTATTTATGTATCATTTTTGTTTGAAAGTTGTTTCTTCAAAAATGTTGCCTAATAAGTTTTGGCAGCAGGTCTGGTATGTGTAACTCCATCGAATTCACAACCTAAGCTCATAACTGTTGAACCTTTCCCTTCACAAATCACGACATGCGTTCTGCATCGACATTTCAAACACATCGATTCAAATTCGACTATTTTGCAGAGGGTTGTTTGCCCTGTAATCCTTTCTTCACTAGTAATAGTATCTGACCTCGATTTTTATTTATTTTTGTTTTGTTTTTGAAATATCCTAGATAGAAAACTATACCCAATATGTCAGTTCATCGTCTTATCATGTTTATTCTAGCAAACACTTACTAAAACAAACAATGATGATTGATAATTCTGTTATTCTTGACTACTGGTCAATACTAGCCATAATGGCTAGAGTAGCAGGACAACACTCAAACAAAATACTTGCAGCTGGCATGACTTTTGTGCAAATTACTATCATCAATTCCGGATGCAATATGCAGTTACCTTTTGAAATGTAAATGAGTTTCAAAGAGCAGTATGTGGAATGCAGCATAACTCATTTATTAAATTGTTGACCTCTTTTCTTTTGATATTTTTTTTTATTTTTTCCTTCCTCTGTTCCATAGTTTTGAGTTTGTTTGCATATTTTCTACACACGCAGGCAAAAAGGAGCCGTGGCAGGACACCAACTCCTGGCAGGTATCATGGTCTGGGCGAAAAACAAGGTACTTGTAGGAATTACACTCGCATATGCATGATAATTCTTATAGAAGCTGAACATGGATTATTGTGTGCAAAATTTCCAGCAGTAGGGTGTTTAGCGTTGAAAGTTCATTTCAGACAATTAAATGGGCTAATTCTTATTCGTTTTTTTTTTATCAGACCTTAACTCATAACCTGACTTGCTGGAGTCTAAAATAACATTTATAGTTCTTAATGCTACTTCTTTTGGTAGACCCTCTCTAAAAGCCATGCACCAAATAACTTAGTGTGGGAAAACCCCTATGTGAATACAGAGGGTGGTACCTGGGGCTATTTGATCATGCTTTTAAATTGTATGGTGCATATGGTGGATTTATGGAAATTTGTTCTTGCTGGCATCCCATCAGTCCACTAGAAGTTGCCAACTTTATTTTGGGTAGTTTGTGAGCGGATTATCAAGTCAAATCTAGCTTGCTTATCTTTCAGTATGACACACACCATTCCAGCGTATAGACAGTCTTAAATTTTAGAAGAATGCCAATATGCCATCTGATTATGTCAAGTGCCCTTCAATATTTCAAAGTGGCATACAAGCCCTAGCTCATCATATTGGGGAAAATAAAGTTTCCCTAATTCTTTCAGCAAAGATCAAGACATTATGATTATTTTTTGTGATCAGTAAGTTCCTAGTTTATTTGTACTTGGTATATTTATTGGCATAAAAAATGTGCAGGACGTGGCCGCAGAAGGTCCCGCAGTTATTCACCGCGACGATGGGATGATAGAGACAGAGACAGAGATTATCATTCAAGGGACCGGCGTGCAAGATCACGCTCTCCATACAGTAGGAGGGGAGATGATTATGATTCTTATAGGAGGCGCAGGGATCGCTCACTGTCAGCTGAACGCGGCTACCGTAGATAAACCAAGAATCTCCGTTTCCCTCGTGCTCATCAAACTTGATGAGCACTCCTTGTGGAAGCATGCATGGAATTATTTTGACAATGTTGCATCCGTCCTCTTTTTCCTGGTTTGTATCTTTATATACCTAGCATTTTATGGGTAATTTGTTTCTGTTGGGGTTTAATCTTTAATGCGATTAAATCTTCTACTATGCTATTGGCAAAGTCTCTGGTGGTGGAACCATTTTCTTTGTTCATTTTGATAAAAACTTTAGTAAGAGACTAAATATATATTACAATATTGAATTAGAAATCTTGCCCACCATAGAAGTTGAATTGATGTTACTGAAATCTTCTTGTATCAACCCTGGCCCATGACAAATTAATGTGGTCTAGCTGCAAAGAAATATATGTACATCACTGGAGATGCATGTGAAAAAGAACAGATACAAATGCTTTCTTTTTTTTCCCAAAGAATATTTGATTGAACTGGGGCCTTGGAGGTGAGTTGTGTTCTACTGTTCTTTGCATGCTTGCTTTTTTCTTCCGTGAATGAATTTTAGAAAATAACAAATGAAAACTATGTAATTGTGAAAAGAAAAAAAAAACCTTTTTTTGTGCTAAAAATTTAGTACTACATAATACTATGCCTGCTTTGCTTAGCCAGCTTGGCTTCCTCTTTGTTTGACAAGGACCCTGCAACGCATGGAGTTTTGAAATTTGAAAAGCACTGCAATTTTATAACTTTCAATTTTTTTTTTTCTGTTAATTATATTTATATTAAGAATTAAAACTCGTACTTTCACAGTATTTTGCTCTGGGTAAACACTCTTGCTACAAAACTTATAAGCTCTTTCTTCTCCTCTATTTATAGAGGAGTTAAATTTCTAATTGTTTTATACTTTTATTACATAATTGCATGCATGTATTAATTGTCAATGTTTTGAATCTAACAATTGTTTTTAGTGTTTTTTTTTACGTACCATAAGATGAGATTTATCGTTAAATTTTTATTTAGAAAGGTAAGTTAATTTTAATTTTAAAAAAAATAATTACATGCACGTACAAGGGATATAAACTATTAAGTATTATAAATAATATATATTAATTTATCTATCAACTAATACATTAAAATATGCATAAGGAATTTATTTTCTAAAATTTTTTAAGTTGTCTACATTTCTTTAAAATTTTAAAAATAAATGAAAATAAAAATAAGAGAGAGGGGGAAAGTAAATGAAAGCATGTGGTTGGTGGGGTCCAGCCTTTGAATCCTAAAACCAGGAAGCGGGATACTTTGGGAGTGCGCTCCAGCTGCAAGAGCGGACTTCAAATCCAAATTCAAATTTATGAATTTTTTTTTCTTTTTTTTTTTTTAATAATTCTTTTTTTAAATTGTTATGTACACCTCCTATACGGTACAACAAATTACTTGCTTGAATAAGATCCGACAGCTGGGTCTCTGACACGTGTACATCACTCCTCTGGTTTCCTCCTATATTGGCTTGGCTTGGCTTTGGCTTATTATTTACTCCGTCCATCTATAGTTTAAGTTTTTACACAAAATATAAAAATATTTATAGATTATATTCAAAATAATTTATTTAATTTTATATTTATAATTTTATTTTAAATTAAATTATTATATTTTAATTAAAATAAATAAATAAATATTATTTTAAAAATTTAAAACGAATAATTAAAAATATAAATAAATAAAATTTTAAAATAACAGATAAAAAAACTGAGGAAGCCTATATTTATTTGACAATATTGCCCCTAAGCGAGATGCATAAATGTAAAATGTTGGATACTGTTAGTGTTTGCAGAGAGTAGGGTCAATCCTGGCCTTCAAAATGTTTGCTGTCGGATAAATGGTGTACAGTCAATGTAGATGCTAAATATTTACACACCAAAAATTTTAAATACACTTCATATACTTTTTGGATATAATAAAACTACTATATTATTCTTAACATTTTTTCCTTGATAAAAATTTATGAATATTAAATTTTTATTTTTAATTAAAAAATATGAACATTAAATGATAAAATATTATTTTTTGTAAATAATTAAAATGCTCTCTCTCTTTATATATATATATATATATATATATATATATCTTTATATATATATATATGACACTAATTAAAAAATAATAATTTATATTCTTATACTACAAATTAAAAAGAAAAAGAAAATCTGATATTATTTTAAAATAAATATAATATTTTGAATTTAAAAATAATAATACTAAATAAAATAAAATATTAAAGTTTTATGTTAATTTTTTATAAATATAACATTACAAAATAAAAAGAAAATTTGATACCATTATATATATATAAAGAGAGAGAGAGAGAGAGAGATCTTTTTTTTTTTTTAACTTGTATTTTATATTTTTAAAATTTATTTTACAGTTTTTTTTTAATAAATGTTATAATTTAAAAGGAGAGAGCACTTTTTTTAATTTGCATTATAGATTTTTTTTTTATTTTATAGTTTTTTTTAACACATTATGATTTATTATGTTTTTATATATTTGAAAAAATAACTTGAATTTACAATTTAATTAGTTGCATGCCTGCATTTTGGGTAGTTTTTGTTATATTTTTTATTTCATTTATATTTTATTAAAATATTTTAATATATATGAAATATTATTAATTTTTATTAATTTTAGATATTATTTTTTAATAATTTTAAATATTAATATATTTATTAAATTTATTATATATGGATCAACTATATATATATATTAATTGAAACATATAGAAACACAATGATATGAAAAAAAAAAACAATGAGATGGTTTTATATAAGTTTAACTTCAATAAAATGACTTCCTATAAATTCAATAATTAAAAGAATTACTTCACATGTGATGAAAATTTTACTTGACAACTCTTGGACTCAATATATATATATATAATTTAACTCTATTATAAAATTGTAATTATGTTTTCATATTATGATAAAATTGATAAAAAAAATATAATTATAAAATAATATAAAATTTAGAATAAATTTATCTACTAAAAAAAATTAATATTGAATAATTTAGTAGATTTTAACTATTTTTTTTTTTTAAATTCAATTACTATTTACATTCTTCCTATTCAATAAGGTGTAATCAATCTAAATTAGATTAATATTATATTAAATTTGAATTTGAATAGATTAAAAAATATAAAGTCTGAAATTCAATTTTAATTTAATTAAAATTTTATTTTTAAATTTAATATAATTAATATTGAAAATTTTGCAGGTTAAATATAAATAACTCACGATTAATTTTATTTATTATATTTTTAAATATTTATATTTATTTGTAAATTTAGTTTAAATTTAAAAAATACTAAATTTTTTAAGCATTTATATTTCACTATATTTATAATTCTATATAGGGATGATAAGCGGGTCAGATTTATATAAATTTTATAAAATTTAAATTTAATTTGTTTAAAAATAAAAATAACAGTCTTATTATCTAATTAATTTCGAAATGAAACAAGTAATAATTATTTATATTTTTATTTATTTTTTTCTTTAAAAAATATTTTAATGCAATTTTTGTGTATATATATGTTCATTTATGTAATTTTTTATACATATTCATATAATATAATATTTAATATAAAAAATTATAAATTAAATATATATATTAAATATAAATATAATAAAAAATATATAAAATATAATTAGTTTGAGTTCAGTGCAATTTATATAATTATTTATATTTAATTTAAATTTAAATTAATAATATAATTTATTTTATTTATTAAACAAGATAGATATTACCTATTTGATTTGAATAGAGATCAAGTGAATATAAAATGGAAACGGATAAAACTATCATCCTAACTCTATCCCACGAAGTAGTCAACTTATAATTTAAAAAATTTGTAATGACGAGGGAAAAAAAAAAAAAAAAAATAGTATCATACTTAATAGATAAGATAAACCATTTATAAGCAAAAAGTTCAATCATTTGTGAAGTGGCAGCATAGTAAAAGCAGTACTTCCACCACTACCAATTAAGGCTCTGTAGACGCAGAAAAGGACACACCACACACGTGAACACATTCTATTGGTTCCTCTCTCAATTATTCAAAACCCTTTTTTCTGGGCCCCACAAGATCACGGCGCAACAGCAACAAGATATCTCATTAAATACGACAAAAACCCTCATTATTTATTTATTATACAAAGTATTGCTTAAAAATAATTATTTTAAATAAAAATAAATAAATTAATATAAAAATAAATTAAATAAAATTATATATTCATTATAATTATTAATAAATCAGAATCTCTATTAATCACTCTTTTTTTTTTCAGATCAATGTTGAGAAAAATTAATTATTAATATGTAAAAATAAACAAAGCTGAGCCGAGCTTGTTGAGCCGAAATAAGTAAGCCGCTACACTCCAAAACAAATGAACAAACAAACAAAACCCAAAGCCCAACGTTTCTCCGTTCTTAAAAAAAATAATAAATAATAAATTGAATTTTTATAGTATTATTTATTTACAGGAGATGAGAAGACCAGTAAACCGGTGGAGCCGGTAACAATAGGAGTCGTCGTACGGCACATAGCAGGTCGTTTCCATGGCAGTTGGTAAGCATTTAGTGTGCTTTTAGGCTTCTCTTTCTCAAAAGCTGTGCTATTTTATTTTATTTTTTTTCCACTGTTCGCTTTCAAAATTCCTCTTCAAAGGTCTTTTTTTTCCACTGCTCACTTCCAAAATTCCTCTTCAAAGCCTTTTCTTCTTCTTTACCTCTTTTGTTAAACCACTCAGATCCGATTAGGTCTGTCTCCAAAACCCGATTTCTAGTTGTCGAAACCACATTAGATTGTTCTGAACCGGTTGCATTCAGGTATTAGCCATGTATATACACACACACATATATACTTTCTCTGCTTCATTTCAACTCTAAATTAACTTCACATATTCAAAGCCCTCTCTCTTCTTCTTCTTCTTCTTTTTTTTTAAGTATTTGTTTTTATATAAATGAATTTGTATTGAATTTTATTAGCTGCGACCTTTAATTATTTTATTTTGTCTAATAATATGGTTCATTTCAACTCTAAATTAACTTCACATATTCAAAGCCCTCTCTTTTCTTCTTCTTCTTCTTCTTCTGTTCTTACTCTTTTATAAGTATTTGTTTATATATAAATGAATTTGTATTGAATTTTATCAGCTGCGACCTTTAATTATTTTATTTTGTTTAATAATATGGTTCCAAGTGAATTAATTTTTCTTTTCTTTTAATTTTTGTTATTATGGTTTTATATTAAAAGCAAAGACATCGAGTTCAATTTAGCAGTTTAATAAATGCTTTATTTTTTTAGCATTTGTGTTTTTAATCGGAATTAGAAACATAAATAACTTTGTTTTTCAATTTTTCATTGTTTAATTTGGTGAATTGTATTAAAAATATGCTATTTTTAAATATATTATTTTTTTCAGTAATAAATTAATTTGAGATTTCCAAATATTTGAGGATTTTTTGGATTGAAAAAAGATTGGGATCAAGTGTACTTATAAGTGATAATCACATGAATTTTAATTAATAGGTATACGTTCATAATTAAAACCTTGATTCAAATCATAATTTTCAGGTTCAATTATATGTCAACATGGCTTGAATTGAATAAAAGGGATTAATTAAAACACCCATTTGATCTGAATCCAACAGTAGTTCATTTATTGAGTTCAATCTGAGTCCGTGACTCAGTAATTGCATATTCAAAGTTTTCTTTCTCTATATCTGAATTATATGTGATGCTGTAAATTTGTGGAATTTTACATGACTCTGTTCCTTCTCTTTTTGCTTCTTCAGGAACTGTAATTGGAGCTTGGTATTCACTATTGAAGTACAGCTGAAATAGATTTGGTTATTAGTAATATCCATTAATTGAAAACAAACTTTTTTTTTTTTTTAATTATTTCTTACTAAATTTGATGGGTTTTTCTGCAAAATTTAGGGGTTTTAGATAGTGGGTTGTTTTTTATTGGGCTTGTTTACTGTATGAGATTTTTATCAAAATTTTGAGGGGAAAATGCTAGAGACTGAGCTATATTCTTCTCGGATACTTTCTCCTTTTCGAGAGGAAAGTGGTGATGAAGAGCTATCTGTGCTTCCTAGACACACCAAGGTCATTGTCACTGGAAATAACAGAACAAAGTCTGTGTTGGTTGGTTTACAAGGAGTGGTGAAGAAGGCTGTTGGTCTTGGGGGCTGGCATTGGCTGGTATTCATCATTTCTTTTAAAGTGCTAATCATTCCATAATATAAGCATGATGACTTTTTGTCTTGTCTCGTACACTCGTTGACAATCTATTGTAGTCTTGTTTACTACTCTATTAACTTAAGTTGGAACGGAATTTTTTGTTTTTTAATTAGCTTGGTTAGTTAGATATATATAGTATCACGTGCATATTTTATGTGTTTCATTGTTCTAGGTGCAAAATTTTTTTTTCCTCCATTTAATTTAATCTGGGATCTTACCATTTTATTTTTGAAAAATTTTCCTAATTTGTAGGTGAGATTATTTCGGTGGTTTTTATTATTTAGGTGATTTTATGTAATTATTACGTTATTGTGCTTAAATTTTGCATGAAAAATTTGTGTTCACACACGCTTGTAATTCTCTTCAATTGGTTCTTTTATTTCCTACATAGAAATATTTGTGGTCATAGAATATATATATATATGCCGTTTTATTGGAAGATACTTTATCCTTAGCATCAACTTTGAAAATATATATCTTGTTTTCTCATATCTGCTTTCGCTGGTCAAACCATGTGTAACGACGTAAGTGCAAGTGTTTTTAGCTATCAAGGTGCAAAGCAAGTATTTTAATTAATACGATGTGTTTTATTGTAAATTATTAGGAGTTAATTTTTTTCAAAATATATAAATATATAAAAGATCCTTTACAATTATCCAATTCTGGTTACTTTTTGATAATTATTACTTTCTTGATAGAACTGATTCTTTTCAAGTTATTTTGTATGTAACTTTTATTGAAAAAAAAAATCTTTGATTGGATATGAGGATCTTGAATCTCTTTTTAATAAGATATAAGTATCAGATTATTCAGTGAAATTATGAAATTATGTGAAATATTTTGAATCTGTGGTATAATTTAAACTGGAATTTTGATGCTTTTGTTGTGAAGTATTGGGAGTTAAATTTCTACTTTCTTGAAAGATCTTTGCCATTTAAAAAAAAAGAGTTCTTTGCAATAATTAAAATACCATTTAATTATGAATTTGATTTAATTTTTTGGTTTTCTACGAAAATTTTCTATAATTCTGAAATTGGTGTTGTTTGTAGTTAATTATGTTGTCTAATTGGATTGGAGAATTCTTAGCATGTTTTGGCAACACAATGTTAAAACCATAAACATTCTTTGCCAATTTGTTTCATGTTTGGTGAATTGCAAAAGACTGGAAGATCTATAAAATTTATGTTTTTGCAAATTTTGAAAGTTGTATTATTTGTTTTGTTGCCAAATTAATTGGAGTTGTTGAGCTTTAATTCTAATTAAAATTGAGAGTTATTATTTAAATAATGATATATTATATAAATCATATAATATTCTGTAATCAATTACGCATGCATTCTACTCTTAGTTTGGCTTGACTTTTTTGCTTGGGCTACTTGAAGCTAGACCAAGTCGAAATGGAATTTTATTAATTTTTGAATCAATTTTAAGTAGCTTGACTTGTTTATATATCTTATTGGTGTCACTAGTTGCATGTACTTTTACTAATCTTATTTTTATTTTGTATCCTGTCTTTTTATCTGTGGAATGTGTACTTATGCATCCTTGATGGTCTGACGTTTAAGGTTCTAAAAAACGGTGTTGAAGTGAAGCTGCAAAGGAATGCCTTGAGTGTGCTGGAACATCCTACTGGGAATGAAATAGATGAAGATAATGATTTTGACACTAGTAGCGGCTCTGACATTGGTGAAAAGGACCATGATTTCTGTATGCTTAATTACTTGATGAAACCGCAGATTTAGTTCGAGTATTATTTATTGACCATTTTTGTAAATTTAGATCCCTGCTAATATTAATAAACATTGGGCAGCTAGTGGCAGCGAGTTTCACAAAATTAGCAAGCTAAGAGTTCGGTCAATTAGGCCATGCATTCTATCAGCTAATAAGCCAACTAGTCGGAGCAGTTATAGAGATGTTCGGTCGATTATTCACACACCCCAACCGGTAAGAGATCTCAAAAGAGTAGGTATCATGTAGCTTCCTCATTCACGCATATCTTAGGGTAGAATTCTCAGATTGAACTGAAAGAAAGTTAACGTGGAACTTGGTTTGTTTCATTGTAGTTTCCATTAAGACCATAAGATGGCATTTTTTTAGCATTTTATGAATGGTGTTGTTGGATTTGGTTCTTCTGTGAGTGAACATGCACAATACAGACAAATATTTATAACTTTGTAACAAGTTCTATTAACGTCTTCTCTTTTATTTATTTATTTTTTCCCTTGGTATTCAGAAGGTGAACTTGACAAAATTAGGGACAGAATCATTACAGAGATATTGCAGGCAATTTAACCTTGTAAGTCTTGCTCAGCCATATTTTTTCCTCTGCTGGAAGTCCTAGATAATTTAACTAACTTGGTGTTTGTGCAAATTTTAAATCAGGTGGGCATCCATTCTGATTCGTCAAGGGAGCGAATGCTCAATTCTGTCCAACAACACTTTACTTCACAGGTCTCTCTCTCTTTTTTCTCACGAACAGGCGCACACACACTCACAAACGCACAAGCCTTGCCCTTTTGTCCTGTAACTCTGATATACTTTATTGTTGCAGCCGCCATTGAATGAGTTGCGAGTGATTGCAGAATTCACCAATGCTGCAAAGAAACTGAAATTAGTTGACAAACCAACAGAGTGAGAACTATTGAATGTTGAAGGCCTTGTATAATTATATACATATATAAACTCTAACATCTAGATTAGATCTGATCATATAGTGATATGGGGAATGATTCATTGGTGAAAGACCCAATCTCCTCGGATTCTAACCATGTAAACATTTGGTTGATGGCTGGTTAATTTCAAGTAGATATCTTATCAAAATATATGGGTTATTAGCAATACCATCTAATATTTTTTTATGAGATGCAGAGAATAGAGTTCATGGTAGAGACTAAATATTTTGCTCAGATTTATTGCATTATGGTCTTGGAATGGCCCTTGATATTACAACTTGTAAGTGAAGGGTTCTTACTCTAATAGTAGAGGTAATTAATGGCAATTCGCACCATGGAGTATTTACCTTACAGAATATAAGTTTCAAACCCTAATAACCCGATCTCTTTTATTAATGATATTTTATGTACCTACTAAATTTTGTTTCGATTGAAGTTCTGTTTCAAAATTTTACAGTTCTAATGATATGTTAATATTACCTAAGAAATGTTTGGTAGAACTGTCTGTTTCAGAATTTTACAGTTCTAATGATATTTTAATATTACCTAAGAAATTTTTGGTTTAACTGTTAGGTAAATTATTAATTCAAAAAGATTTTATTATAATCGGAGGTTGAATTTTTTTTAATTTTTTTAATTTATAATATATATATATTTTGATAATTGATAATTAAAAATATTTAATTAATAAATTAAATTCCCGTTAATAAAAAGACGAAAATTTATGTGTGATTCATAGTTTCTTATTATGATGTCATTTTCTATCAATTACCCATTAATGTAAAGACGAAAATTTATGTGTGATTTATAGTCTCTTATTATGATGTCATTTTTTTTTATGATTATTAGTAATCGGAAATAGTTAATGACAATTAACGGTCAGATTTTAAATTGATCTAAAATCCAAAGTTTAAGCGGTCAACTGAAGCAAAAATTTTTTAGGCCCGACATTATATTTGGAAAAAAAGAAAAATTCAAGCTCTAAATTTGACATTCCCCTCCACAGCAGTGCAGTTTGCTAAAGACCAGGCTGGAATTTGGGGTGAAGGTGGGATATTTTTCTACAGTTGGGCATGGGGTGGCCGGATGAGGTTTGATGGAGACTTGTGGGACAGGACACGTACTCAAATGAAAGGATTGGTGTCCCCAATTTTCAAATTGAAAGGACAGTGTCTCCAAAAAAAAAAAAAAAAATGAAAGGATGGTATTTGGTTTGGTTTGGTTTCTTTTGGCTTATTACTTGAGAGTCGATGCCTTTCTGACCCTTCTAGTCCATTTTCACGATGCAGTAACGCCTCACTTTACCCATTATTTGCCACGGCAAAGATTTTGTACTTCTTTTCTTTTCCAGATTTTTTGTACTGAAAATAATTGGAACCAACAAAACGTAATTAAATAAAATTAATAACTGAAAATTTATTCCAATTAATATTCTATTATATGTTTTAATTAAAATAATATTTTTAGATATATTAATCATTATTTAATTATTAATAAATCTTTAATTCAATAATATTAAAGTCAATTTCAAACTTAAAAAGGTCAAATTTTAATCGAAATTAAATTTAATTGTAACATTAATACTTCCAAATTGAATAATAATTAATAAGCCTTAAATTTTTTTAAAGTTAAAAAAAAAATTCACAACTCTAGCCCAAAATGATAATTCATGATAAGTAATTGAGATTTTTTCAAAATTCTGAAAAAAATAAAAAATATTTTATTTTTATTGTTAAAAAAAAAATTTAAAAATATTATATACCTAAAAATATTTTTTAAAAAATATAACATATAATAAATATATATCAAAAATATTCTATATATATACTAAAAAATAATAAAAATGAAAAAAAAAAACAATCATAATATTAAAAAAAAAATTGAAAAATAATATATTTATGTAATATTCGTCGAGTAATTTGCTTTGAAATTCAAGAAATAAAACTGTCATAGAAGTATAGAACCATTATAGCCCAAATTTCACATTTGACAACCCACAACTAAAGTTTCCAAGAGATGCTATGGGAGCAGCCCAATCTTGGACTAGACATCTGCCTAATTCTTACCCAGTTGCCCTCTGTAGGTGGATGGTGCCCAAAAACAGACATGGTCTAGGGTTCTTGGATTACTATCCACATTGAATTTGAATTATATTCATAATATTTGATATAATTATTACTTGTTAATTAAATATTTTTGTCTACTTTAATATTGTCCAGCTTTATCATAATGATACTCTTTAATATATATATATATATAGCAAAATGAGTATTTTTTTTTTCAAAATTTTATTTTGCATAAAAAGGGAAATTAAAGTGATTAAAGGATAATAATGATATGGTTTTTGTTTTTCTTTCATATAAACAAGCATTGTCTTTTACTTATTTTGAAATTTTTCATTATTTATTATCAAATGGTTTAAAGTCGTAAACATCATTATCATAATGAATTAAAAAAATCATTATCATAGTTATTTTCCTTACATTTAATGTAATTTAGAAATAAGTGTATACTCAATAGAATATAATAAAGTAAAACAAAATAAATAATAATAATTTTATTATACTAAAATAATATCAAGTTTAAAATTTGATTAAGATTGTAGTTATGTTAGATATTTGTAATTTTATAAAAATACTTTAATATTAATTTCAAATTTATATTTATTCTTTCTCAAAAATATTAGAGTACTTTTATTTTACATTAAGAATAAAATAAATAAAATATTTTTTTAATAAATTATTAAGTATGATAGAAATATAATCATTCTACTTACATAAAAATAATTTTATGTGTAATTAAATTAAAAAATTACTAATATTAGTTTACTTTCATACGAATAAAAAAATTATGCTTTTAGTATATTTAATAATTTTTTATTTTTCTTTTATTTTTTTAGACATTCAATACATTTTTTAAAATAAATAAAACTTCTTTTATTTATTTTTTATTTATTTTATTTTTTATTTTATAGAAGAGTAATAATCATGTTAATTAAATGTTTTGAATGAAATTTGACTCATTTCACCGGAAAAACAAATAGGAATAAAAGAAAAAAAATAATAATTAAGGAGTCATAAATATTTATTTATTTTAAGATTAATTATTAATTTTTCTTGTAAAATAAATCAACTAATTAATTTCTCTTGATCTTTTTAAAATAAATTAATTTTTTATGATAAATATCAAAATATGCTATTAGATCATTTTATTCAATTTTTCTGTTATTCAATTTTAAAATGAACAATAATAATAGTAAAATATAGAAATATCATTATTTTTTATTTTTAATTAATTATATCTTATTTTTTACTTTTAAATATTTTTAGTGTCAAAAAATATATTTTTTGATAATTTTAAAAATAAAATAAATAAATATATTTTTTATTTTATTTTTTAAAAAACAAAAATTTGAAAATAATAAATAATAAATGTTTTTTAAAAAAATATTTTTACTTTTTTTTTCAAATTTATTAAAAATATGAAAATAAATTTTTATTTGTATTAAAAAATTTAGGAAGAAATAATTTAATTTCTTCTTAAATTATTTTTTAAAATAAAAAATATTTTTAAAATTATCAAAAAATATAAAAATAAATTTTTTAACCCTAAAAAATATTTTTTAAAGTAAAAAAAATTATAATTAATTAAAAATAAATGATAATGATATTTTTACATTTTTATAATTCTCGTTGAAAAATCGAGTGATTTAATATAATGAATAAAAATTAGTAATTAATCTTTTATTTTATAAAAGAAATTATCTTAACTAATTAAAATAATAATAAAAATAATTAATAACATAAAAAATTAAAAAAAGTCCTCCTTTTTTCAGTGAAAGTCTGACTCGCACACAAAACATCTCTCTCTCTCTCTGTTTCTCGCAAAGAGAAGCCTCTTTTCGGGTCCTCTCTCTCACGCATACACAAAGCATTCATAAAGCTAAATACCCAATTCCCTTCCGTTTCTTCAATTCCTTTTCACTCCTAATTCAAATTCCAATTCCACTTCCAGTTCAAGTCCTTATCAAATTCTCAATCAAATCAGGTTTTAGTTTACTTTTATTCTTTTTTTTTTTGGTCTCTTAGTTTACCCAATACAAATGTTTTTTTATTACTTATTGTTATTTGATTATTCATATTTGGGCTCAAATAGAATTGATATCTTGTAAATTTTCTTTGTTCTGTTTCTCGTTATAGGCTTTGCTGGTTATCAATTTCGATTGATAACTCATTGTTTTATGTGAATTTTCACTATTTGTTATTATTATTATTTTTTTGAATCTCTAGGTGTTCCCTTTAATGGGTTTTTAACTTTTTATTGGGTTGTTCAAGATATACATAACTATTGGATTGTTCTGTTTAGTTTATGGAAGAGTTGTTAAGGATTTTTTTTTCATGGTAGATAGCTTGTAGCAGGATCTGATGCACCATGTGAGCATATTTTTAGATGGATATTGAAGATTAATTAAAAGGATAATGGGAGGTTGCTGTTGTTGTTCCTGCAAGGGAGCTGAATTAGATAGTGCACCGGCTTATTATTATGTCAGTACAATCTCTTCTCTCTTCTTTTGATTCTTTTTTTCTGTAACCTCCAGTATTTGCATTTTTTTTAATGCTATTAGTCTGGTTTTAATGTGATCTGCAAGTAGCTAGTTTGTGTTGTTTATTTATTGGTTAGAAAGCAACTCTAAAGAAATTGGGATACAAGTTGTGCTACGGTAATGCATTTTTTGGAATGATGAGTATCAGTGACAAAGGTAGGAAATTTTTTTAAAGGGGGTGGAGCAACAAAAATATTTCTAAAAGTCTTAATAAATATATATATGTGTTGTATCCACTTGCTCTCGTGCTCTCTATAAATAAATATATATATGTGTGTTGTATCCACTGGCTCTCGTGCTTTCTATCTCTCACTCACACACACATAAAATTTGTTGTCCATAGAGAAAGAAAAGATAACATGCCTATGATAAACTTTCTACAAATTTACATGATGAAATCAGCATTTTTCCACATATAACTAAAATTTAATTGCAGTTGGTACTAAAATGATTCAAAGTATTTCAATATATTCTGTCCACTTGCTTGAAACATTAATAGGATTTAATCTATTTCACTTAATATCTTAATCTGATCATTGTTAATTTTTTTTAAATTTAGTGTTGGTGGTAATGATTAGTTGTGAATGCTTATTTTTATGAGAGAACTCCCTAAAATAAATCAATTATGAAAAAAAACCTTTGAGAAAAGGTTGGATAGCAAAACAGAATATACTTAATGATTTATATCAGAAAGTTTGAAGTTAAAATGATAGATACCAACTTTGCTAAATGCTTGGAAGTTATTTTCGTCAGCACTGCCATTGATGAGAATGTTGGTTTCTATTTTGTCCCATTAGATGTAAGTACCGTGTGCTTAATTCAGTTCGTTCTGATTTTAGACTTGATGGTAAAATCTCATCCCTTCTTCTTCCCCCACAGCCACTCTAAAATATCTACCCCCCCACCCCATCCACCCAAAAAAAAAAGCATGTGCAGTGACAACTTTTTTGTTTTTTGCTTCATTAATTTTGTTATTAATCAATTATTGTTCGTTGTTATGATGGACTCCAAGGGTAGAGAGTCAAATTCACTATTTGTTACATCCATCACTTCTTGAACTCTCACTCGTTCTACAGTACCCCAGAGCATCAGAAGAGCATGCCGCACTGTCAACTCGCCTTGGTGCTGCATCTGCTCTCTCCACTGGACTATTGGTTGACACAAACCTTGACACATCAGTTCCTGATGCTTATAGGCCACCTCCTCCACCTATTCCATTTGATGGGGCTCCAGGACGTCCCCAAACTCCACAAGGGGCGCACGAAATTTCCAGCAATAAAGATGATGGAGCCCTGCAAACAACAAATTCTGGTTCTGTTCAAGAAACAACTGGCATCAATGCTCAAGAAACTTCAGTTAAGTGTGATGACATGGAGGAGTCAGACTGTAAAGCACAAAGTAATGAGCTTGATGTTGAGTTTTCAAAGTTAGTTGAACCTCTTGTTTCATCTACAAAAGAGGAGGATGTTTGTCCTATCTGTTTGGAAGGTAGTGCTATCACAATATTCTTTCATGCTTGGTTTCATGAGCGTCTTATGGTCGTTGGAATTACTTATAATATGGTTATTTTAGCTGCATTCTGCTATTTTTTGTGCTGGTAATGATGTAAAATTTGAATTTTTTTCCTTCTCCCTGCAGAGTATGATGCAGAAAATCCAAAAATTACCACCAAATGTGAGCACCATTTTCACCTTGCTTGCATTCTTGAATGGATGGAAAGAAGTGACAACTGTCCTGTTTGTGATAAGGTTTGCCTCAGAAAGTTTATCCATTGATTATGTGATTAGATGAGATCCATTAGCATGCATGATAACATGGTTCTGATTTCTCACAATGCAGGAAATGATAATCGATTCTCCTATTGATTAGTAGCTATACCGAAACTTCAACCATGGTCAACTTCTTTGCTGTTTAAATTAAGTTTCAGAAGCAAATTTTACAAATGCACAGAAGTTTATAGTTCTTTTGCATCCTTTTTTCAGTCGTTGCTATAGATTTGGCTCCAGCTATATCCTTTAACTTTTTGAAGAGTCTGTGCCTTTTTCAATGCAAATCGTCTTTTACATACAAATTTGAGAAACAAAAAGGGAGAGAGATTGGATGGGAAGAGGAGAAAAGATGATAGATGGAGGCTGGCCGAACACCATTTCTGTGTCTGTTGCTGCAGTGCACGTCATATTAGTGCTTAATGATATAATGCCTAAATTTGCTTAATGTGGAATGCTAGTCATGTTGCTTGTCCATAGATTTTGTTATTGCCCAAACAAAGATATCAATAGGTGGGCTCCATTCCTTCCTCTTCTCTCTCTCTCCTAGTATAGATTTTCTGCAATTTGCATACTGATATATAGTTGACGGTTGCCCTTTTTCTTTTGTTTTCCTTTTCTTTTAACCTTTTAAATTGATTATGTAAATGGCAAATATGGTGGTGGTGGTTGTCTTATTTTATGCAAATGGCAGATATGCCTGTGAAGTTGCTTGGTGGTGGAGGATTTTGTTTGTGCAAGGAAAGATGGGGGAAGGATCAAAAGAAGTGCCTTTGTTTTCTATACTAGATAATTGATGTAAATAGCACTCAAATCTGATTTTTTATATGAAGGTTTGTTTGTTTGTTTTTTTAACTTGTGAATAATTTGCTTTAGTCATTTTGAATCTTTCTGTGGTGAATCCAAAAACTGACTTTGATTGCATGGATTGGCTGCTAGGATTGTATTTAGAATCCCACCATTGGAATTGGAACTGCAGCAAGTGATTGACACTGGAACTTGTGCGTGTGGTCTGGGGAACCTGTACACTATAATAACAATTCAAATGCATGAACTCATTCTAATTTTTCTGGGTTGAGGGGCTGTTAGTGTCAAAAAACTAGTAGTTTCTGTTGTGTTGGTATTTTAGAATTTAAAAAATTTTTAAAAATTATAATAGTATAGTATTTGTTGTAATGAATTTAATAACATATTTTTTATACGAAATAAAAAAAAAATTAAAAAAATATATATTAGAATTGTATTAAATTTAGACGGTCTAGATTTATTATATTTATATTATATTTTTTGAATTCATTTAATTTTTACTTCATATAAAAAATATGTTATTGGATTTGTTATAATAAATATTATAATATTATAATTTTTAAAAATTTTTATAAAAAAAATTTGGATTCTAAAAAGTCAATACAGTAAGAAGTTATTGTGTTTTTGACACAACTATCCCATCAACCTGATTTTTCTCTCTTCATTATTTTTTTTTAATTTTTTTTTAAATGTATTTTAGGAAAAAAAAATTAAAGAATTTTTTTACTGCTATCATGAAATAATGTTTTAATTAATATTTTATTTTATTCTATTTTGAATTGTATATAATTAATTATTCATTGGAATTATTATACATAATTTGAAAAGCCAAATATCAAAATTCAAAATATATTAATCTAAAAAAAAGTCAAAATATATGACATGAAAGAGAATAATTAATTTCTTACTATTTTGTAATCTCCTTCAAAAATTCCAACCTCATATCAATTATTTTTAATAAAATTTTGCAATTATCATTGATTGTCATGTATCATCAATCATATAATTAAATATATCCAATAAATTGTAACTCAATTTATGTCCGTTAGAACATAGAATAGTTGATCACATAAATCAAAACAATAATTTATACCAATAAAAAAAAGAAGAAGAATAGATTCATGTTGACTTTATGATTTATTTGCCAACTAAATTTTACATCAAATGACACAATTATAAATTTCTAAGTATTTTTTTTTTCATTCCTGTTATATCAAAATTTTTTGATAAGTTCTTAAAAACTATTTGGGGAAAATTTTATTGGGTTAATTATGATTTTTTTTCTTATAAAATGACTTAATTCATTAACTCCATTTATCTTTTAAAAATATATTAAGTCCCCATGACCTTTAAAAATATATATTAATTCATTTCTGATGAATGTCACAATATACTATTAGCCTTTTCCATTTATTTTTATTGTTAGTTAATTATAAAATGATCAATAAGGACAGTAAAAAAATAGAAATATCTATGCTCTTTATTTTTAATTAATTACATTTTATTTTTGCTTTAAAAAAATTTTTTAGGGCTAAAAACTATATTTTTATATTTTTTGACAACTTTGAAAATAAAATAAATAAAAACATTTTTTATTTTATTTTTTAAAAAATAAAAAATATTTTTTTAAAAAAAAATATTTTTACTTTTTATTTTCAAATTTGTCAAAAATATAAAAATGAATTTTTTATTTGTATTAAAAAAATTTAAGAAGAAATAATTTAATTTCTTCTTAAATTATTTTTTTAAAATAAAAAATAAAAAATATTTTTGTTTATTTTTTATTTTCAAATTTATCAAAAAATATGAAAATAAATTTTTTAATCCTAAAAAATATTTTTTAAAGCAAATATAGAATGTAATTAATTAAAAATAAAGGGTAAGAATATTTTAATTTTTTTACAACTCTTATTAACCATTTTATGATTGACTAGCGGCAAAATTACACGAAATGATATATTAGTATAACGAAACATTTATCAATGAGAAGTTAGTATGTTTTTAAAAGGTCATAGAAATTTAGTATATTTAGTCATTCTATAAAGGAAAATAATAATTAACCCATTTTTATTCATAGGTTTAATCTAATTCTCATACCATTTTGAAAATCTATGAAATAAATCAAATTTAAAACTTTAGACTATATTTGTTTTGTAGAAAATATTTTTTTAAATAATTTTTATATTTTTTAATATTTGGAATGCTTTGAAAAATTATGAATGAATATTTTTCTGATGAATAGAAAATTAAGTCATTTTTATGGAAAATAACTTATTCTTTTCAAAATGGTAAGTTATTTTTCGAATTTTTACAAAATAAAAGAAATCCTATAAATATAAATTTATTAATTTATTGATGATCAATACTCACTACCAACAATTATCGATGACTATCGTCAATTATAGGCGATTATCAATAGCCATCACCAATCGTCGATCACCAAATTTATAATTTTTATGATTTATCTTATATTTAACAATAAAATTTTAAAAATTTATAAATTTTTATAAGTTTAAATATGTTTATAGTATTATAAATTAAAATTTTAATATTTTAATATTATAATCAAACAATAAAAAATTCATTTTTTTTTTTTAAATATTTTCCTAAATTATTGTTTGTGAAAAAGATAGAGTCTTAATATATTAAATTAGTTAGTCACTCCAATGTGAATGTAGCACAAACCCAATTGGGACTATCATCATTAGAATGAGCAACAACACAACCTACTCGCAAATAGTGAGAAAAATGATCAATTTATGTTGTCTCCGAGCAGAAATAATCATAAAAACACATATATACATATATTCATATATTATTAAAATCATTATTCTAGTGATTTCTACTTCATTATAATCTCATCCAACGATCATAAATAATTATATAATAATTAATAATAATTTATCAATCACAAGTTGATGCTTGAATTAATAATTTATAATACATAGTTTATATAAATATATATTTACAATTATTAAATACAATGCATGTAAGTAAGAAAATATGTTAATTAATATCACTCACAACTTATGGATATAATTGTTAAGCTTAAAAATAAAATGAAGCTGAAAATGGTTATGGTCGGTCTAAAATGGAATTTAAAGAATTATCGTAATACATATCAAATGAACAAAAAAAAAAAAAAAAGATTTTTCTTAGAAACTGTGAAGAATCTATTAAAAATCTGTCAGAATTTTTCTTAGAAAATAGCTAATCCTCCTGAAATGTAGTAACAAACTCAACTCAAATAAATCTAAATAAATCTCAAATATTTCATTTGTGCCTCTATATAACAATAGCACAATATCGATTCATCCTCCTTAAAAAAAAGATTTCCAATACACATTAATCATAAAAAAAATATCTCAAAATTCATTTTTACACAATAATTAATTAAATTAAATTAAATTCTGAAAATATCGATTGGTCGACAAAGAAATCACCAAAAAATTACTGTTGGTGGTAGATGGTGGTGAGATAAGTTTCAACAGACTCATCTCGACACGTGAAGTCTAAAAATCATCATCACTATTCATTATTTATCGGAGATCACCAAAAATCTTCTTGGGTAATCGCAATAATAGTCGGATTCCAGTCAAATCTTAAGTTAGTCCATTAAAGGCAAATGAGGCACTAAATGTAAGTTTAAGAGGATAAGAGTCCAACGAAAATGATATAAATGAGCTAGAAATGATCGAATAACAAGTGCAACGACGTTCAGTGACTTTTGGCGGCAAGCTTTTATTGACCGGCTAGTTGGTAACTGCTTTTCCTCCTAATACAGTGTTGACCGTAGGACTACAAACTGATGATGACAACTCAGTTTCTTTCACTTTCATGTGCTACCTCTTTCCCGATGAAAGCGCAACTTTTGATTGGTTCTAGGTAGAGCAATTAGAGTTGTATACATAATAATACTAATAATTTAAAATTTTACTTTAAAATTTCAAAAATGAAAATAAAATATCCCATAAATAATAAAATTAATATAATTAAAAATTTAAAATATGGTTGTACACTCCTTACACTCGGTTTATATATTCAAAAATTACTTTCTAAGTGTTAGTTTCAATAATTAAATTATAGTCAATAAAAATAAATAAATTTTCTTATCAATCAGATTAATTCTTAGATTTTAATCGAATCTAATTTAACCATAACAATACAAGTTTTATTAATTATAGTAAAATTCATTTAATCTAAAATTTAATGCAATGACAACCCAAAAGTCTCACATGAGATAGAGGATGAGTTAAAACCTTCCTTTTATATATTATTATATATAATATAGGGTTAATTATAATTTCTCCCTTGTAGAATAATTCATTATACTAAGTCCCTCCTGATTTTTTAAAAATATACTAACTCCCCCCTGAAAAATGTCATATTATACTTAAATATCCTTCAGTATAAATTCCGTCCGTTTAACCATTAGTAATGGGCAAAAAGACCAAAATACCCTTATGGGTTAAAATTGAATTTACTTCAATACCCTAACTTTAAAAAGGAATTGCAAGTATACCTCATTGTCTCTCTCTCCCTTGAATGGTACTTGCAAAACCTAAACCGAAAAGAAATTTCTCCTGAGAAATCGTAATTTCATAAGGATTTAGGTGAATAACCGTTAAGTCTCGATTACAAATTTGTTGAAATCTAATTGCGATTGAAGAACTGTGGCACTGTTGCGAAAATGAAGAACAATATTATTGAAAGAACAGTAAAGGTAATTGCTATTGTTTGTTGAGTGTTTCAGTACGTTTGTGAATGAAGTTTTGATATTTTTTGTTTATAAGGTTAGTTTATGGGTTAGTTTAATTGAATCGAGACAAAAGGGATGGTGGTATTTCAATGGAGTTTGAAAGTAGTAATTTT
>CANXYC011278108.1:0-40774 GCA_948193065.1 Aleurites moluccanus | reverse complement strand
AATCTTGATGTCCATAATGCATGGATGAAAATGACTTGAGACAACATCCTGCAATACAAGGTAGGGGCGCAACCCAGATCCATCTGATGCTTCTAAAAGTTGAGTACCATAGAACACAGGAAAGAATTTGCGGATATGATCTGGGACCCTTGTATTGGAAGAGAAGGATGTGTAGAAGGCCACCTCTTTGGAGCCACGCTCATCATCCTGAAGAGGCTTGTAGAAGCGTCCTGAATCATCAATAAGAGGGCCAAGCAGTCCATCACTGGCTTTATGACCTGCAACCTGATGTTCTGGGATCTTAAGCATCGCGTGCAAGAGTATGAAGAATACTACAACAAAGAAAAGTTCTTCCCTTTTCTTTTGTAGTCCGAAGGATAATCAATTTGTCAAATTCAGCCAAATACCCAGAGTATTATGTCTTCTGTGCTAATGCTAACAGACATTATATAGATTACAAATTTTTAAAATGTGTAATATTGAAAAACGATAGTAATAAGAAAAAATTTCCTAACAGTTACTAACTGAAGACCTACTGACTGAAAATACATAACAAGAAACAACAGCAGCTTACTCCATTTTGCTACAAATGAGTTGAGCTACTTTATTTATTTACTTGTTGGAGACGCATTCAATCATGCCATATGGTTCCCAATTTTTTTTTTTAAATGCTACGTTTGCATGAAATAATTACAAATGAGTAATTTAAGCATGTTTTCAATTTAAATTGCTAGAATGACAGTAAGCCCCCTCTTTAATTGATTATATTCAATTATCTAATTCAGAACTTATTTCAGATAGCTTTAAAATTACAACTTTTATAGGCATTTCAAATACAAATCCAGATGAAATTTTTATCCATATTGGTTAGATTCATGAATTTATACTTGGTCAATAGGCTATGTTTGTTTTGATGGAAATGAAGAGAAAAAAAAGAAAAGAAAATAAGGAAAATGAATATTATTTATTTTGTTTGGTTAGTTAAAAAGGTAGAAAGAAAAGAAATGAGAGGAAATATAATTTCCTCATTTAAGCTTTAAAACAATAAAAATTTCTCGAAAAATAGAGAGAAAATAGAAATTAAAAGATATAGAAAATGAAAGTTATAAAGATATGCATTTTTTTCCTCCCGTTATTAGAATAATAAATTTCTCTTTATTTCACTTTATTTCTGCGAATAAGAGATGCGAACATAAAAAAAAAAATAGAATTTTTTTTATTTTATTTTCTCTTCATTTCTCTTGTATAATTTTCCTTCATTTCTCCTGCCTATATAGTTAGTGCACCAAACATAGCTTAAAAGAAACCTACATATTATCAAATTCCTCAATGTAAACACAAGGCAAATGAGACTATCAGATATTCAGGAAAGTTTTTCGTGTTCTGTCATATATCAAAAAGCCCAAGTAAATTCTCTCCTAGAACCACTCATTATGAAAGACTCAGTTCCTCAATTTAGACAAATGTGATATTGGGGTTGAGTAAAGAAGCAAAATTGGCAAATAACTAGTTTCCATTCTTCCGATCCAAATGTAGTTACAGAAAACAGAGGCCTTACCTTCTTCAACGGCCAAGTTCGAGTCCGGCAAAAACAAACTGACACAAAAAATAGATAAAAAGACCAGCTAATATAAAACTCCAAAACACATTCAACATCACACAGAAACCAAAAAAAAAACCCTATTTTTTTATTATTTTCTTCTCATACAATGCCGAATAACAGAGCATTCCAACCCAAATGAAACAATTCTAAAATTACCTTACAGATTATCGGAGGATCTCTGGCTTAAGCTCGAGAATTAGATCGATTATCTCAGTGAAGAACAGAGCAATTGCAGAGATTAGAGAAATTTTGGGGCGAGACTGGTATTGAAGGGGAGTTTCACGCTATATTGGAGGGGAGTTTCACGCTATGGGCAGGGGATGAGTGGATGGGCCCAGAAAAGGACAAAAAGAGAAAGAGGGATTATGCTAGGCGTGCGGTTGGATTTGATTGAATACATTTTCACATTGGGATTTTAAAATAATAATTAAAAGATAGTAATAATCCGATACATGCAAGCGCACGAAAATCATATTCGGTCTTGTCAGCGTCAACGAAATTATTAATTAATTTATTCCATTACTTAAGTAATTAATTCAATTACAGTAGTAGCATCAGATTATTCTATTTTACAGTGAATTTAAATATAGATCAATCGATTGACAATAGGCCGAGATACGCATTAGTCTGAGTGTCTGACAAAGTCAAAGAGTTCACAGAAGACCGGCGACGTGATGTGGCGGTGCCGGTGATGCTCAGTCTTTCAAATCAGCAACGCCAATACAGAACAAATATGTTATAGTTGCAGAAACCGCTGAAATTACCCATTAAAGACTGAAACGTGGCAGCTATGGCGCTTGACTTATGTCATTCTTTCCCAATTAGATCGACACGCTTCTGGTTTCGCCTCGTTTTTGTACTCTTCTCTTCTTCACTTTACGTAGCTGGGTCCGCTTTCTCCTTCAACTCTAACGACGGTACCACTTGTGATTCGCCCATTTCAGCACAACCCGATTGCTTGCTGGCTGAAAGTAATGTAACTATGGTACCTCTCTCGCTCTCTCTCCATCTTCAATCATCAACATGTACATTTGTATATAAATTTTTGCCCTTTTTTTTTTTCTATGGTCATGTTTGTTCTTATCAATATATATAAAAAATCAGATTAGACCTTTTAAAAAATTTTGGGAAACGTTTCGAGAGAATATTTTGGTTCACTCCTGTAAATTTTTTGTAAAGGTAAGGTAATACCCATCAATCATCTGCAGGATAATACACTATTCGATCCTATTTCTTGTATGTATTAAATGGGTTTATTTTACGTGTGTTTTTGTGAGCAGGACAGTGAGAGCAACAGTAAATGTTCAAAGAAGATTAGTGAAGTTTCGCAACTTAAATGTGCATTTAAGATTCTAGATGCTGATTTCTTCGATGATGCTAAGGTTACTGATCAGAGAACTTCTCATTTTTTTATTTTTTTTTAATGTGGATTATGGTGGTCTATTGAAAGACTTTTCCTTTAGGTTATGGAGATTGCAAAGGGTGCGGTGGAGTTTAATTTACCTATCATCAAAGCTAATCGGAGATTAGTTGCTTCCGAGAATGGAGGATTGCATAACCCATCTTGTTTAGTTTTTAATTCAGGATGGACTCGTGAGAATGTGGAAAAAGGCAGCAAAAGATTTAACTATCCTGCTCTTTCAGGCATACGGAGGCCAAAAAATGAAGAAGATATTGCCTTCATGAGTGTAAAATGATCACTTGATATTCGTTCACGGGTTATTATTTGTCTTTTTTCTCTCTTTTTTGTCAATTTGTGAATTTGGTTGGTCTCTGGCAGGTACTCGAGTTAGGGGAACTCATTAGGACAAAGCAAATTACATCTCAGAAGCTCGTGGGAATTTTCCTGGAGAGGTTAAAGAGGTAAACAACAGAGAAATTACAGTGATGGTCGTCCATTGTAATCTTGAAGGTCTTCTGTTGATGATAATGTTGCATTTGCTTTAACAACAACAGGTACAATCCTGTTCTTGAAGCTGTGATAACTTATACGGATGAATTAGCTTATAAGCAAGCAAAAGAAGCTGATGAGTTGCTCGCAAAAGGAGTATATCTGGGTATCTTATCTTTTCACTATCATCACAATCTAAGAATAAGTGTCAAAATTCTTCCATCAAAATAATTTTACCATTTTTGCCATATTGGTGAACCATTAAATTAACGTTCTTGGCCTAGGAATGAATTTCTAAGGGATTTGGACATAATGTTGGTTTAACTTCAAAACCTTAGCTTAACAGGTGAGCATGGCTAGGATATTGTTTGGTGGTTTCAGGGTGGTTAGGTGGAATGGATGACCTTGCGTAGTTTATGTTTGTTTTGTTCATGCTTCACTTTGTTATTTTAGCTTGCTTCTTTTTATGTGATTTCATCTAACAGGACCTCTCCATGGGATTCCTTATGGACTGAAGGATATTATAGCAGTACCTGGATACAAAACAACATGGGGTTCAACAAGTTTCAAACATCAAATTCTTAACATTGAAGCTTGGGTTTACAAGAGGCATCAAACTTATTAAAAGTATCTTCACTGCAATTAGAATTTAATGTTACATTGTTAATTCAATTTATACAATTTTCAGGTTGAGATCTGCTGGAGCAGTTCTTGTTGCAAAGCTTGTTTCTGGATCATTAGCATATGATGACATCTGGTTTGGAGGTAGAACGAAAAACCCTTGGAACATTGAGGAATTTTCTACTGGTTCATCAGCTGGGCCTGCTGCGAGCACCTCAGCTGGTATTCCTCTGGTCTTATCATTTATGATGTTCGTTGTTACTTTGCCTTGATGCTTTCCATTGTTATCACATGCACTTTTGTAAGGATTCCGAATAACTGTTCTGCAAGTCTCATGAATGATTTAAGTTTGCACTGAAATCTTAAACAAGTACCAGGCTGAAATTAGACCATTTCACTATAATTACAAGACAAATATCCTTTTCCAAAGACTTTTTTTGGCAATTAAGAATTAGATTATTCATGAGCAGGTATTGTCCCATTTGCAATTGGCTCAGAAACAGCTGGCTCAATCACATTCCCTGCATCTCGTTGTGGTGTGACAGCATTGCGTCCAACTTTTGGTACTGTTGGTCGAACTGGTGTAATGAGCATATCAGAAAGCTTGGTAATATCCTATGCTATTTGTTTCATAGTATTTCTCCTTTCATGAATAGTTCACTGGATGTAGAATCTAAATCACTTTTGTTTAACAGGATAAACTTGGTCCTTTCTGCAGAAGTGCTGCAGATTGTTCAGTTATCCTGGATGCTATTCGGGGGAAGGATCCAGATGATCTTTCATCAAGAGACATTCCTTTTGATGATCCATTTTCTGTTGATATTACACAGCTTACTGTTGGATACATGGATGATGCTGAAATGGAGGTTAGTAGGCTATTCATTTACTGTATAGTACACTCAGCAAATTACTAATTCCAGAAGGTTGTTCAACAAAAAGATTACCTCACACAAGCCTTTATCAGCTAATTGAATTAATGACAGTGGATTGCTTTCTGTTGAAATTTCTTTTACCAAGTTTGAGTGAATTTCATTGGTGTGACAATGCCAGGTTGTTCATGTGCTCAAGGAAAAAGGAGTTAAGATGGTGCATTTCAAACTGAATTACTCAGTTGACTCGGTGCAAGGCATATTAAATTTCACAATGGACGTTGAAATGTTGGCTCACTTTGATGAGTGGCAACGCACAGGCCAGGATGATGTTTATGAAGCTCAAGATCAGTGGCCAACAGAGCTGCGTCGTGCACGTGTTATTTCAGCAGTTGATTACATACAGGTATGTTTTCATTTATTGATTGATCAATTGATTATATGGTTTTCTAACAAGATTATACTTTTCATTTCTTCTTTTTTTTTTTTTTACTCTGTTTAGCCTGAAAATTTTGCAATTTCTTTGATAAAGTTAAGTGGCCTCTTTTTTATGCCATCCTTTTTAAGACTTCCTTCAAGTGTTTATCTTCTTAATATGAAAATATATGCATTGTGATTCATTTGCAAAGAGCTCAATAGATGTGTTCATGTTGAAATGATCTTTTGTACAGGCGCAAAGGGCACGGGGAATATTAATTCAGGAAGTAAAAAAGAGTTTCGTAGTTGATGCATTTATTGGCAATGCAACTGATTGGGAAAAGGTTTGCTTAGGCAATCTTGTGGGCCTGCCTGTAATTGTAGTTCCAACCGGATTTAAAAATATATCTAATCCACCTTCTGGTGGAAGTCGAAGGAGAACCACTATCAACACGGGCATTTATGCTCGTCCTGACCATGATCATATTGTAAGCAACTTTAATTATGTTAATGTATTTGTCATTTTCTACTATAAAATTAAAAAAAAAAAAAATCCATCTGTTGAATGGATTGATCTAAGACTCTTGTCAACAATGTGATTAATCCTTTGTTTCTGTTTTGTTCAGGCTCTGGCATTAGCAATGGCTTATCAATCAGTCACTGATCATCATAAGCAGCGCCCACCAATTAACAATCTTGGGCCAAATGACAAGATACCTGATCCACATACTGTTATTATCCCTCCCAGACAGTTGCATCTATAAAGGTCTCAACTTTTGTATCAACATTTTTGTTTGCGTCCATATGGTTATATAGATATATGGAGAGCAATGAAAACTACTGTGGATGAAATTGGAAAAATTAATTAACAGTATAAAAAAGCCAGGATGGACCTGTTGAGCTTTTATTTCTTCACTTTTATAAAGACAATGGAAAAGTTTCGCTCTAGAAATGAAAAGCTCCCTTGTCGTTTATGTTGTTAGAGAACGACATAGGAAAAGTTTCCTGGGTTCCTGGTCGTTTCTGTTGTTAGAAAACGACCAGGAAAAGTTCCCCCAGCTCCTTAAATATTTGAGAAAACTAGATATACAATCACCACACATTTGGGTTATACATGAGGAATTTTCTAAGACAGCAGGGGAGGAAATTAAATCCATTGAAATTGAATCGAATTAATCAAATTGTAATTTGATAATTTGATAATTTATTTCATTCGATTTAATTAAAAATTTGAATTTTTTTTTTCAGTTTTAAATTAAATTAAATTAAAACTATATATATATATATATATTTATATTATTTTTTGTTATTATTAGAATTAAATATATTTGATTTTATTTTATATATAATTATATATTTTTAATTTAATATTAATTTAAAATTTAAATAATATCATTTATAAAAATTAATTAAAAATAAATAAAAAAAGTCTAATTATTAGAAAAAATAAATTTTTTGTGTGCTAATTAATGAAATATAAATATATAAATTTTGGGTTATTTTTGAATTTTTTTTATTATTAATATTTTATTTAAATTTTTTTAAATTTATAATAAAATAATAATTATTTATAAAATATTATTCAAAATAGATAAATTAAATATATTTAAATTAAATTGAAATCTTTGATAATAATAATTATTTAATTTAAAAAAAAAAATTTAAAATATTAATTTAATTTAATAATAAATTTTTAAATCAATTAAATTAAATTGATGTTACCCTATAATAATATATTGATGATTGCATGAGCTAACCATGGAACTGCTGCCCGTCTGTCATTGAATGTATGTAACATTGGACAAATGGCGACATTGCAACAAAGAAGAATAGGGCACCGTCGTTTGATTGCATTTAATGCTGCATAAACGGCAACGTGCAAAAACTATAGATTAAGGAGGTATTTAGGTAAATAAGGTTTTGAAAATGTGGTTTTAAATTTTATTTTATTTTTTTTTTATTTTTAAATTTTAAAATGATATTTTGAATTAATTATTTAACACTTATAAAATTATTTAATATTTTAAAATTTTAAAATAATATTTTATATTTATTTTAAATAAATTTAAATAATTTTTAAATATTTTTATCGGTTATATTGTTGGATGAATTTTAATAAAAAGTCCAAGGACAAGGCCTAATTGCAACAGATCATAAGCCCAAACCCGACAACCTTTCTAACTGTTCGTTCGCCTTATTTAAATCAATGGACCAAGATACACAGTATGTCATAAGCCCATAAGCAATCCATTGGACTCTGGCAAAACACCTGGTTATCGAACGCCTGTCGTTTCTTCATAAGATAATATATATTAAGTCTATCTTATTCGGTTTGATCAGTTTATAATAAATATTTTTAACCAAATCAATAAAATTAATTTTCAAATATTTCAACTCTTAATCAAATCAAATAATAATAAAAAAAAAATATTCAAATCAAAATTATTTGAATTTAATTTTGATAATTTATTTGGTCGGTTTCACAAAAATAATAAATAAAAAAAAAATAAAGAGATCATAAAAATTAATAAATATTAAAATAAAATCACATTAATAATCAACCTTATCAATATTATATAAAAAAAATATTATGTACTTTAAATTTTATAATATTATAATCATAAAATTATAATGAAATGTCCCAAAAAAAATCAGTAATCAGAATAATGATATAAAAATCTTTTAAAATATAAAAATTCATGTTAAATTACAATTTGTAAATAATAACAAATAAATTTGAAAAGCCATGGATAAATAACAGTGAATTTAAATAAATTAGAAAATTATTAATTAGAGTATTTGAAAAAAAAAATTAATAACTCTTCAATTAATACTATTTTGAAAAATATTTTTAAAAATATTGAACTATATATCTTAAAAACGATATTATTTTATCATATTATTAATTCGATTCGATTTAATTGAATTTTTTTCTTAAACCATAATCAAAACAAAAATTTAATTTATAAAAATTTTAAAATCATAACCAATCATAAAATAACTTAAACTTTGATTTTTTATTTGAATTTAATTGATTTGATCAATTTAATTAATTTTTGTGCAGTGTTAATATATATCCAAAATAAACGGTAAATTTGCCCTCCAATTTTTCTATATATATCCGATTAGTTTAAAATCACTTTTTAATTCAATTTACATTTTTCTTTTTAATTTTAAGATCAATTCAACCTAGTTTATAGTGAAAACAGCATTGGCATTAACAGTTTATAATTACTGAACCAAACCAGCATCACCCTTATTATTTACATCTTAATTACAGCAACGCTAAATAAAATATATAAAAACAGAAGTGCGTCGAACTTTAGAACATTGTATTTATATTTTATTCTGTAAATCGCTCACCAATTATTTATTTTCATGAAAACAACATCTTATTTATTAATTATGACATAAATTTAATTAAATTCACTCGTAGTTTTCTAATTTAAAACCTGTGTATATTATGATTCTTGAACTTTAAAATTTTATATGAATATTATTCAACTTGACTGTTAAATGAAATTGAATAATATTTATGTAATATTTTAAAATTCGAATGCCATAATATATATATGTACTAAATTAGAGGACTATAAAGAAAATTAACCCCATAAAACTCTTAAATTTTTTTAAATGCAGCCAAGAATGGAATTTGCTCAAATTCTACCCATTATGAACTTCAATTTAGCAGGTTCAATCCATATTGCTAATCTGGATTCTAATTGAGGGATTAATTTATGGTTAAATTAAATGCTCAAAATCATGTATATTTATTTTTAGTATGGGAAGGAATAATCTAGTTTAAGTCAATTGCTTAAAATATATATGTATTTAATATTATATTATATTTTAAAATATTTATATTTACGATTAGGAAAAAGTTAATGATATTTAAGTGATGAATTAGTTTTTATAAATAAAATTAAATTGAGTAATTAATATACAAGTGTTAAATCAAAATATCAATACTTAATTGGTGATTTTATTTGACTGAAAAAAGGCAACATTAAAAATAAAAAAGAAAAACTCAATTTGATCACAAACCTTTAAAAAATTACCACCTTATATAAAAGCAAAACAAGCGGTTCCTCCAACGGTAAAACTACCGCGTACGTGCTTTACCTAACCTCTCTACTCTCTATCTGTCCAGGTAAATCTAAAACGGTAAGGCGCGAGTTTGAAAAAAAAAAAATAATAAGGTGACCGGCGTCATCAGTTTTTCTTATTCTGCCTACTGCCTTCAGAAGATCCAAACCCAATCTCAAAATCTACTGCTGTTTCTCATTTGTTGTCCTTTCCGCTGTACAGTTGCCACCTGCCAGACGATATATATCAATACAAGTAAAACCCTAGCAGTAAATTACATCAAAAACACTTAACTGTTGAAAGTATTTTTTGGAGTTTACAGGGCAACTCCCACTTTTACTGCAAGCAGTACAACAGGTCTGTGTCAAAATATAATTATTATTGTTATTTATTAAAAAGGTTGTTTGTTAAATATATTTCTCTAATTCAGTAAAAGTTAATTTATCTGCTTGGTAGAGTAAGAGTTTTTTTTTTAATAGATTTAATTATATATTTTTAAAATAATATTTGATTATGATTATGGATATATGATAAGCCTATTTTATAATTAATTGATAATTCTCTTTTCGAATCTACATTTTAATATAGTAATAGAATTGAAATTATTTAATAATTCGTTTAGATCACAAGGTTTTATATCTAGAATTTAAATTTAGGTTAAATTTGTTATTTAAATAATTAAAATTAAATAGATTTAAATTTGATTTAAATATCTAATAAAATTTAATATTTTAAAAATTTAATCTTTTAAATATTATTTTTTATCTAATTATTTTAAATTTATTATTTTTATTTTTTACCTAAAATTTCTATTTTTTTTTTCAAATTTAAAATTTAAAATTTCAAATTTTTTATACACTCTAAATAAAAAATTTATAAATTTATAATTTTTAAATCAATGATTTGAAATCAAAATCTCAAATTTAAATTTATACATCTAAATACAACATAAGAGTTTTCTAATAATTAAAGAGATAAGGGTAAAAAAATATTTTGTATTATAGCCTTTTTTTACTTAGGTTATTTTCTAATTTGATGATACAACCATACCCATAGTTTTTCAGGTTTGGTACAAAAAAAAAAATCTTCTGCCAAAGATTTTGTTATTTTTTATTTAAAAATTATATTTTAATCTCTCATTTCTTAATAAAAATTATATTTTAATCCCTTAAGAGTTTTTTTTTTTATACCTTTCTCTAGTCAATTGATTAAAATAAAATAAAATATTATTTAATTGATATAAAATAAATAAATAAATAAAATATTTTATTTATTATTGATTTAATTTAATAATTTTTCATATCATTAATTATTTTTTATTCATTCAAAATTTGATATTAAAAAATAATTAAAAATAAATTTTATTCAAATTATATATTCAAAACCTCTAATTATTATAAAATTTATTAAGTTAAGTCGATAAATTAAAAATATATATATATTAAATTCAGAAAAAATAATATGGATAAAATTATAGAAAAATAATACAGTTGCTAAAAAATAAAATATATAAAAATTAAATTAAATAAAAAAAAATACAATCGGTGTCTTAGTTTAGTGGTAAGTTGAGACTAATTTAAAATTAAGTCTTGATTCAAATCTCACCCATAAAATTAATACTAAATAAAATTGAAAAAATATGATAATTAGTAATGTACTAAAAAATATTTTAAAAAATAATAAAAAAATACCATTTCAATAATATGAGACATTATTTTTTCTTAAATAAAAAATAATAATAATAAAATATTAAATTTAATTTAATCAATCTCCTTATTTGAATCACGTTTAAATAACTTGAAAGTATTTTTATATAATAAAAAATTTAAAATTTTATGAATTTTATTTTATTTATATAAAAAATAAATAATTTAATTTAATCAATTGCTATAAAATAAATATAAATAAATAAAATAATTTAGTTATTTATTTATATCAATTAGATAGAATTTTATTTTATTTACAAATAAAATTTATTTTAATCCATTGCAATTAGGAAAAATATAATTTTTTTTAAGGTATTAAAAAGTAATTTTTATTAAAAAAAGATTAAATTATAATTTTTAAATACAAAGAAAAAATCTCTGACGGGTTTTTTAGTATCAAACTTGAAAAGTAAAGGACTCTAGTTGTACCACCAAATTAAAAAATAATTTAAATGACAAAAAAGATATAATACATAGTTTTTTGTTTTACTATTATCCCATAATTAAAATCACATTCCATTTAGTTAATATTTTTTAAGATAGTCATAAAAAGTTTTATTCATAAAATATTTTTCATTTAATTAGTTTTATTTTTCATTTGGATGGTTCTCCACCTTAGACAGAACCATTAATGAGACAAAAATATAATATATTTATATCGATTTGATTTAGTTGACAATTGATGGCTATTACTTAATAGCTGATTATTATAAATATTTAATAAAATTATTATTAACTGTTATTATATTTAATAATCATTAATGATAAATATTAATATTTATTTTTTATTTAAATATTATTTTTTAGAGAATAATTTAATACTTTTACTAAAAAATAAAAAAAAAATTCGATTTAAAATTTTTACAAATAACTATTTGACTAATTAACAGTTGTGATTAACTAAATATTATAATGTAATTATTATTTATTGAAAATAAAAAAACTAATAACCGCATTAAAATTTTTACCAAACACCTATTTACAAACTTTCAATAAAAATATGTAAAAATCAGTAATTATTTTTATTTTTAAAGGATAAAATCAAAATTTAATTTAAAATTAATAATTTATTATTATAATAATAATATCAAACACGATAATATAATATAAAATAAATATAAAAAAATTAATCGTATCGCTATACTTTATATTATCAACATAATTTCACCACAGCCACCCCACTTTGCTCGTCCAAGTGAAAAAAGGAATTAGAAAGAGAAGGATATACATCAATTTCTAAATCCAAAAAAGGATATTAACTTTCTATAGATAATTTGATTTGATATTGAATTTGTTATAACAAAAGTCATTGTGGGTATCTAATATATCTCCAATGGTACTCCTGTTATTTGACTAGAAAAAGAAGGGTATATTCACTGTCAGCTCCTTCTACCTTTTGTTTATATCTATCCTTCTCTGGTTTCGAGTCTTACTAAGATTTTTCACTTCTCTGTTTCTCTCTTTCAACAACACACAATTGATAGATCCAGGTAATCGCCATTTTTCTAGCAGATCTCTGTTTGTAACGAAGATTTGCTAGCTCTGTGATTCAATTGCCATTTTCAGATTCTAATACTCTGTTCTGTGTCGTTTTTTTATTTGTATTTAAAAAGAATTAATGATTGGCTTGATCGATAATAGATCGAACTGTTTGATAAAATATAGAGACTGTTTGTTTGTGTGTTTTAAAGATTTTTATTTTGAATTTCGATGAATTTTATGCTTTGGATCTGAAATTATTATGAATTTCCTGTATGTTTTATGTCTAATGATCTTGATCGATAATCGATTGTGTAATATTGTTGATCTTTTAGCTTGTAACGTTTTCTGCATCAATAAAAGAGTCACACTTTTGTATTTAAAATATATGAATGTTAGTGAATGGTGTTGAATCTGTTTTATTTATTTAGTTGAATTGGTTTGTTGTTGTGTGTAGATCTAGTTGTTGAGATGGCAACAACAAAAGGTTCCACTGGATGGTACAGTGCTAAAGTGAAAGCTGTTCCGTCGGGGGACACTTTGGTATTAACGGCCAAGTCTAGCAATAGGCCTGGCCCTCCTCCGGAGAGGACCATTGGCCTGTCTTATCTTAGCGCTCCAAGATTGGTAAATACCACACTCTCTTGGCTTTGTAATTTATCTTAATCGCATAAATTGCTTGCCTTTTGGAGTACTTGCTTCAGTGGATAGCTGAATGATTATCTGGTTTGATGAGTTCGAATGGTACAATATCAAGGGTTTAATGACTTAGTTATTTGCGAGCTATAACTGTGGTCTTTCAGTATAAATTTCAATTACACATGTTTGGTTTTGTAAATGCTAAATTTGACTCCTGGATAACAGTGAAACTTTTGTGACTCTATATCTGCTGTCACAGGCTCGCCGAGGTGGTGTTGATGAGCCCTTTGCCTGGGAGAGCAGAGAGTTTTTGAGGAAGCTCTGCATAGGAAAGGTGATTATTTTCTAAATGTATTTCATCTGCTGTTGGGGATGTATATGCCAATGTCTAACATTTTATGTGACAGGATGTCATATTCAAGGTAGATTATGCTGTACCTAGCATTGGCCGAGAATTTGGCAGTGTGTTCATAGAGGACAAAAATGTGGGAACTATAATGGTTTCCGAAGGCTGGGCAAAGGTTATATTATTTTGTCTGGTTGCTCAGGTTTGATTTTTTTTTTTTTTTTGTGGGCGTTATCTGAATGTGTTGGGTGCAGGTCAGGGAACAGGGTCAGCAAAAAGGTGAAGCTGGTCCTTTTCTTACTGAGTATCAAGTCCATGAAGAACAAGCAAAGCAAAAGGGTCTAGGTCGATGGAGTAAGGTTTGTTCCTGTCTTGTTGCTGCGTCCTCTCTTCTTCCTTTTTTACACTCTTTCTTCCATCCAATTGTATATCTGAATTTCTGCCTTGTATTTAATTTTTTTTCAAAGTTCTGAAAAATGGGGCATTAAAGAAAATTATACACCATACTTTTGGTGCAACTAGAATAAAAGCACCGTCTTGACAATGTTGATTGATTAGAGGGCGTTAATTTTTTTTTTTTTTACAAGGTTAGTTAACATGTTTTAGTTATAAAAAAAAAAAAAAAATCCAGAACAACACTTTCTAGTTTCTTTTTGCAACAATTTCTAAAAGGGTATTTTTGTAGGAAGTAGTTTTTAACCATGATGCCAATACTGAGCTTTAGTTACGGGGTCCTTAGTGATGGTTGTGGAGTTCAAAACTAATACAAATGGAAGAGTCATAGTTAAAATGCTTCGAAGTATTTTGGTTCTGTTAAATAAACTTTTTGTGTTGGATTAAGCACGGATGTTGTCTTCATAGAACCAATAATTTTGTGTTAACAAGCAGAATAGAAATATTTAAAATGTGAGGCTAATGAATCATTTATATATACCAATTCTTGGTCAATTCTAATGTGAATTTAAATAATGTCTTTGTTTATTATTTTGTACAAAGTATAAATTCACTAAATGCACTGATCTTTCAAATTTCTGATTGTAGACACCTGGAGCTGCTGAGGCGTCCATCAGAAATCTACCTCCCTCTGCCATTGGGGATCCTAGTAACTTGGATGCCATGGGTCTGCTTGCTGCAAACAAGGGCAGACCCATGCAAGGTATTGTTGAGCAAGTTCGTGATGGCAGTGCTGTTCGTGTCTATTTGCTTCCTGATTTCCAGTTTGTACAGGTGTTTGTTGCCGGAATCCAGGTATATGCTTTTTCATTGCGATATGCACTATTCCTCTGTCCTGTATGTTGTTTTGTGCATCAACCATAATTGCTGGCATCATTGTGTGCTCCTAAACATCTTTCATTTTCCTGATTAAGTTAGGCCCCGTCAATGGGTAGAAGAGCTGCATTGGAAACTGCTGAAGAGAAAGGTCTAAACTCTGATGAACAAAATGGAGATGTTTCTGAACTGCAAGCCCCTTTAACATCTGCACAGAGACTTGCAGTCTCAACAACACCTGTTGAAGTTGCGTCCGAGCCATTTGCAATGGAAGCCAAATATTTTACTGAGCAACGTACTTTAAACAGAGACGTAAGTAGAATGCTCTGCTTTCAAGTCCCCACACATATTCCTTCTGTTTTCTTTTTTCACGTGTTCCTTTTTTTATCTTTTGGTTTGCAGGTACGTATTGTCTTGGAAGGAGTTGACAAATTCAGCAACTTGATTGGATCAGTCTATTATCCAGATGGGGAATCAGCAAAGGACCTGGCACTAGAGCTTGTAGAAAATGTAAGTGCTTTAATTGTGGGGTTCTGTTGATTCTGTATGCTAAGCATCTCTGATGAACTAGGAAATGTGCCTGTCCTTCTTTGTTTCTTTAATTGTGTGGTTTACTATCTGTTATGATGGTGTATTCTCATAGTCTCTGTTGGGCCTGTCTCATGTGAAAGGATTAGGTTTTGGTTATCCCCAAGTCAAAAGCAGGGAAAAGAAAAGGCAAGAAGCAATCTTGTAGGCATAGAGAGTTGTTTAGAATAACGGCTTTGGATTGAAATATAAGCTTATGTATTATCTTATGTGATAGCAAAAGAAATTCTGAAAGTGAAAACCCTATACAAATGTGTGTGGGACACATCCATTTGTCTGGAAGTCTTCATCCATTATCAAATTATGATTCCTTTAGAACATGGTGGTACTTTATGCTGTAAAGTTATTATTATAATTATTATTTATTTTATTTTATTTTTTGTAGTTAGTTGCTATTTGAAGTAAAGAAAGATGCAGTTTTCTTTTAGCTTGTTTGATTTCTGCAAAGCCACTTTTTTTATGAAGTATTAACAGCTGTTGTCAAATAGTTTTTGCATTGAAAGTACTCAAAAGGAATTTCAGATTTTATATGTTTTTGTTCCTTTTGCATGGGAATCATATAATCTCATGTTTCTCATGTGCTAATTGATCACAATAAATTTTCGATATCCTTCCAGATGTATAGAGACTCTGAATAATTCTCTTTTATGCAGGGTCTTGCTAAATATGTTGAATGGAGTGCAAACATGATGGAAGACGATGCTAAACGGCGGCTGAAGAATGCAGAACTTCAAGCCAAGAAAAGCCGTTTGAGGATCTGGACCAATTATGTGCCTCCTCCCACAAATTCAAAAGCAATTCATGACCAGAACTTTACAGGAAAGGTAGTATTTTTATACTATTTGCTGTGGCAATTTTCTCTCGGCATAGATCTCTGGCTAACTAATTTTTCTGCAGGTAGTGGAAGTTGTAAGCGGTGATTGCGTCATTGTGGCTGATGATTCTGTTCCATTTGGAAGTCCATTGGCTGAAAGACGAGTCAATCTTTCAAGTATTAGGTGTCCAAAAATGGGTAATCCTCGTAGAGATGAAAAGCCAGAGAACTATGCCCGTGAAGCTAAGGATCTTCTTAGACGTCGCCTTATTGGGCAACAAGTATGAAAGTTACAGCTATTTCATCTCATCTTAATGACTTAAGAATTATGTTATATGTTATACAATTATATGTTTTTCAGGTGAATGTGCAAATGGAATATTCTAGGAAGGTTACCCTGGGAGATGGAACTACAGCTGCTTCTGGCTCTGGGGACTTGAGAGTTATGGATTTTGGATCAGTTTTCCAGTTGTCTTCCACTGAGGGTGATGGTGATGAAGTGTCACCAGCTTCATCAATTGCCGGCAGTCAGCAACCCGGGCTTAATGTTGCTGAGTTGATGGTTTCCCGTGGCTTTGCCACTGTGATTCGGCATAGGGACTTTGAGGAAAGGTCAAATTATTATGATGCCCTTCTTGCAGCTGAATCACGGGCTATTGCTCAAAAGAAAGGAATGCATTCCGGCAAGGAATCTCCAGTATCGCATATACTAGACCTTACAACGGTTAGAAATATATACTGTTCTGCTGCTCTTATTTATCTTTTCCTCGTCATGATGTCGATTTACAAATTCAATATGATTCTCTCAGCAATCAGCCAAGAAAGCAAAAGATTTCTTGCCTTTCTTGCACCGGAGCAGAAAAATTTCAGCTGTTGTGGAATACGTGCTTAGCGGTCACCGTTTTAAGCTTTTATGTCCCAAGGAGACATGCAGTATTGCCTTTTCATTCTCTGGTGTTAGGTGTCCTGGTCGTGATGAACCATATTCAGAAGAAGCAATTGCACTAATGAGACGAAGGATAATGCAGAGAGATGTTGAGGTTTTGCACTTTCTGATTTGTCCTGTTACTTCACTGCTTAACTGATTTCCTTCTTTTGATGAATATGTATTTTTTGTAGATTGAAATAGAAAATGTTGATAGAACTGGGACATTCTTGGGATCTCTGTGGGAGTCTAGGACTAACATGGCAGTTGTTCTTCTCGAAGCTGGGCTTGCAAGGTTACAAACTTCCTTTGGCATTGACAGGATTCCTGATGCTCATCTTCTTGAACAGGCCGAGCAATCTGCAAGAAAGAAGAAACTGAAAGTAAGAAGTTGGGCATGTGAAATATTTTACTGTTGTACGAATTTTTGTCTGTTTGCTTAGGATTTGATAAAATGGAAATATTTGTTGCAGATTTGGGAGAATTATGTTGAAGGAGAAGAAGTCTCTAATGGTACAGCTGTTGAAAGCAAACAGAAAGAAGTGTTAAAGGTAGTTGAAATATGATTGGATAATGTGGGTCCTAAATGTCATAAAATGGTTTTTCAGTTTTGCCATTTAATATTTCTTTCAGGTCGTGGTTTCAGAAGTCCTGGGTGGCGGTAAGTTTTATGTACAGACAGCTGGGGATCAAAAAGTTGCCTCTATTCAGCAACAACTTGCTTCCCTGAATCTCCAAGAAGCTCCTGTTATTGGCGCCTTTAATCCTAAGAAAGGTGATATTGTACTTGCTCAGTTCAGTGCAGACAATTCATGGAATCGAGCAATGGTGAGAGTCAGATCCTTCTCTTGGTTTAGTTCTCATTCCTCTTTTATGTAGTACATATTTTATTTCTTCTTACTATTGAATGCATATCGTGCGCTTTATATCATGCAATTATTTCATAGATGGGACATTGTTATGTTTTCACTGCCTAATTAGAATCACCTTTATTTTTCCCCTTTCCTTTCTGAAGTCTGTTTAACTATTGATGTGCTCTTTATGCTGAATTGCTATTATTTGACTTGTAAAGATTGTGAATGCACCTCGCGGAGCAGTAGGATCCATGAAAGACAAGTTTGAGGTGTTCTACATTGATTATGGAAATCAGGAGGAGGTTATGTACAGTCAGTTACGACCTCTTGATCCATCAGTGTCCTTGGCACCTGGTCTTGCTCAGCTGTGCAGCCTTGCATATATTAAGGTTCCAAGCTTGGACGAGGATTATGGTCCAGAAGCAGCCGAGTTTTTGAGTGAGAATATATTAAACAGTTCAAAAGAGTTCAGGGCAAAGGTAGAGGATAAGGATACTTCTGAAAGAAAAGTTAAAGGACAGGGAACTGGGCAAATTCTTATTGTAACTTTGGTTGCTGTGGATTCTGAGATCAGTGTAAATGCGGCCATGTTACAGGTACATGTAGGAGGCTAATTGCCTGTTCTTTTTTATGTGAGCATTAGAATTTCATTGTGTAAATAACTTGGTCATACTGCAAAATATTAAAAAAAAAAAAAAGATGACTGCCTTCTTCTGTCAATTATGTGGTGTTGGCCATTGTATACTTATTTATAATTTGTAATTATTTGTAAATGTTCTTCTTGTCAAGTAATTGTTACTTAATTTATTAGAGTATCCATGTCAATTTCTTTCTATTTGTGCTTTATCTGTTTGCTAATTCTTCTATTTCATTCAACTTTTAGGAAGGATTTGCTAGGATAGAAAAGAGAAAGAAGTGGGACTCCAAGGAAAGACAGGTGGCCCTTGACAATTTGGAGAAGTTCCAGGATGAAGCACGCACTGCTAGGCGTGGAATATGGGTTTATGGAGATATCCAGTCTGATGATGAGGACATGGCCCCCCCTGTCAGAAAGGCTGGTGGTCACCGATGACTGTAACTTAGGTAAAATGGAGAAAAAATAAAAAAAAGAGAGGTGATTGGCCTAAGGTGAGTTTAAGTTATTAGGCAATGTCGTTCAATTTTAGAATGAGAGTAAACAAATGTTGCAAAGTAAATCTGAATTTTTGTTTTTTCCCCCTCCTTTTTTCTTTGTTCTAAAATTTCCTTTGTAGCTGGAGGATAATTTTTTTATACATGCCTTAATAAGGTAAAACCAAAACCAGTTGGTCCGGTTGCGATTTGAAAACATTATAAACAAGTTTTGCTGTTAATTGAGTTGAAGTGTCAGTATATTCATGGTTTTACTGCCTGCTTTATTTATAAATTTTATTCCTTCTGGCATGTGCTTACGCAACATTCTGCAATGTGATAAGATTTCTAGCATAGAACAATCCAATTATCACACGCTTAAAGAAATACAATGGTTTGACTGCATTATCACCAGTTATCTTGCCTTAGCATCATCAGCCTAGGGCGTGAAGTGCTTTATCCTTGTTCGCTCAAGCTATTTTCCTTGCATGGGTTGTTGTCTTGCGCCTAGAAAATTTCTACTGTTAAAAATGTGCATGTATTACATATATAAAAATTGTGTAGCAGAAATGGTTAGATATAGGGTTAATTATTATTTAACTTTTGAGGTTTATTGAAATTAATACTCTGTATCTCGAGAAATTTACTATTTAATTTTTGTATTTTGGTTTTTTGGTTATTTTTCATTAATTTTTTTACAAATTTCATTAATTTTTTTTTAAAAAATATCTTTTAATACTTAAAATATTCTTCTTTTATTTTCTTTTAAATTAGAAATATTATCCTAAAATAAAATTTATAATCTCTCTCTTTTTTTTTTATATATAAATTCATGACTATAAAATTTTTTTATAAAAAATCGAATTTAAAATTTTTTTATAAAATAATTAGAAGTTTTGAATTATTTATTATTTAATCTCTAAAATTTATTGAAATTAATGTAGCGAAGATATTTTGGTTATTTTATAGATATTTAACTGTAAAAATAGATGGAATGATCAATCGTTAACGGAATTAAAATATTATGCTTAAATAGTAAATTTCTTAATTTTAATAAATTTTAAAGGCTATATAGTAATTAACTTTAGAAATATTATTAGATTACATAATGCATCTAGGGCATGCATTAATGCATAGCGTTTGGAAAATTTTTCCCCAATTATTGTTCGTAAGCATTGAACTCGTGAGTAGGAAACTCTTCAGCAAAATGATTTGTGAAATAAAGGTCTCTGCTGTGAAGCTGGGATATAAAAAAATGTAGTGTGTTGAATGGCAAATCCACCAAAATGAGCAAATGAACGAGTCTCCAATGAAGAAACAAATAAAATCTATTTATGAATTTAAACAATACTTCTCATGGCTTAAAAATTCAACAGTGGTTTAGATCAGTTTCTTATCTCAAAATGGAAAATATGTTGATGGTGCTCCGATTTCGCCGCCTTGTCTTGCCTGTTTATTTTTGTTTATTCATTAGTTCAAACTTGAAAGATAATCCATCACCATTTCATCTATTACAAACATACAACCAAATTTTTTACTCTTTATCGACACAATTAGATTATCTATCACATAACATACATGTAATTAAAATTAAATTTCTATTTTTTTTCTCATAATTTAAAAATTCAAGTCCTAATAATCTCCATCATTATTTACATATTTTCATCTAGCTTCTCGTGACATGAAGGCTGAAGCAAAATGACAAGTAGCAGTTTTTAAATTAAGAAGGTAGCCAATGGGGATTTAGGCTAACATTTCACATCAGCCCTTTCAAGAAAATGTGGGTGTAATCCAGAAATTTCCAAAAAATAGTACTTTCAAACAATGCCCATCATGACCACGCAGTTGCATGTCTAATGATAATGTTTTTTTTTCCATTACACAAGTAAACAGTGATTATATACATAGGGAAAATGATAAGATGCAGTTGGATATAAAATGTGCAGTCATGGTTTTTCCCCGAGACTTGATAAAAGAGTAAAAAATCATAATGAAAAATCATAAACTTAAATGTTCAATACGTCCCTCTGAATATAGTCAATTTAATAACTGCAAATCCTTGTCAAACTAATTTTTGCCTCGAGGCAGGGAAAGAACTATCAAAGCCCCACAGATAATTGTCATTTACACTCTTCAAGCATCTGAAGCTCCATAATAAAAGCCAAAAAGAAAAAGAAAAAGAAAATATTAGGAATAGCCAGTACGAGTGCAAGACACCTAAACTGAAGATCTAACAAAAGTGAAATTCGATAAAGACCAGCCTCCTCAATCATCCTTTTAGTTTTCACGCCTGGATTGTCTTCTACGAGGAGCAGCAGCTGCAGCATCTTCCTTCTCGTTCTCTTCTTCTTTCTCTCCACTGCTTTCTTCTTTGTTGGAAGTCTCCGCAACTGGTGCGGAATTGTCCTCTGCCTTTGCCTGCAAAACAATTATCCCCACAATTTACATTTTGTTTTTGGTAAACCTCATAAGTACAATCAGATTCAAAGAATGCTCTGCAAATGTAAAGACAGTGAAGAAAAATAGCCTCACTGAGACAGTTTCAGAACTTACTGGCTTCTTTCCACCAAAAAGAATTCTAAGGAGGACAGTGAATATCACCACAACAATGGAGATAAGAATACCAATGGTGAGGTTCGGTTGTTTCTCTGCCTTCTCAATAACATCCTGCATATAATGTGCTTATATGTCAGGTCACATCCATGATTCAACACAAAAACTAAAATGTTCCAAACACCAAAGAGAATGATTAAACATACTATGATTTTATCCTTGTGCTCGCTTAAGAAAGGAATATCTGCAATTCGGTACAGAAGGTCGAACACCTTCTTCTGCAGAATTTAAATTGAAAGCTCAGATCATGAGACAACAAATAATATAGGCAACAAATAATATTAAAACTACATAGAACTAAGACTGGAAAATATCACATACCTGGAAGCCAGCAAGACCATCAGCACCAGCAGCTACGTCCTCAGTCTTCTGTTTTTCTTTCTCAATGTTGAACTTCGGCTTCCATGCTGTCTCCCTGAGTGATTCAGCAACCTTCTCATCATCTGCTATCAAGAAATGCCCAAACAAAATACCATCCTGCATTGTCCAGATCTCAATACCAACGGCAGCAATGGGCTCAAAGTCAGGTTTTTCAAGGTCAAAGTAGTCAGGGTTAGGAATCTGCTGAGGCTTCCAAATACCCTTGAAATCGGGGTTGTCAATAAGTGGAGCATGCCATTTTCCTTTGTAAGCTGGATTTCTTTTAATAGGCCTCTTCCATTCACCACAACCAGGGGCTGTCTCACATTTTGGGTTATCAATCTTTGGTGCTTCCCATTCACCATCCTCCTCCTCATCCCAATCTTCAGGTTTTGTGGCTTCAGGATCGTCAATTTCTTCAGGCTCATCATCCAACCATCCTTCAGGTTTCTCAGCTTCTTCATCTTCAATTTCCATAGGAGCATTCTCATCCCAGTCATCTGGCTTCACTGCATTAGGATCAGGAATTTTGGCTCTTTCATCCCAGTCCTCAGGCTTCTTATCATCTGGATCAGGGATTGTTTTGGCAGGAATTAGAGGAGGCTCAAAATCATCTGATGCAAGGAAATTAGCCTTCTTCTTCTCCTCTCCATCAACTAGAATGCGTAGTTCATTGTCAGGTTTTAGAATAGCAGTGTATACATGGGTAAGCTTGTCAGATGGAACAGATGGTGGGAACTTGAGATGGTGTTCAATGTACTTCCCACTCTTTGGGTTCTTGTGCTTTAGGATGAAGTGCACCTTGTTTGTGGCACCACATTTGTCAGGCCCAAACATTATTGAATAAGGAGAGTCATTGTCAAAATCCTTAGGTGTCCACCCAGCTTCTTGTGGCCGCAGATATTTAATATATGCACCACCACATTCAAGCCCCTCCTGGAAACGAGTCTCAAATTGGAGGACAATGGTTCCATCCCGAAGAGTTGCGCGCTTTTCAAGCTCTTTTACTATAGCATACTTCCTAGCCTTTTCACTTACAAGAAGGCCGTATTCATCATGACCCTCACTCTTAGCGTGCTTCCACACACCTAAAACCAAAATAAAACATCAGCGTACAATTCCAACTTAAGTAAATAACTTTCCAAACTGATTAGACCTCCAACTTCAGGTAATAGCCAACAGGCATGATCAGGATCAGCAGTGGACCATCGTTCTTTACAAATAGACCAAACTAGATAATCTAATTTCAACTTCAGACTTCCAATTCAAGCGAACAAAATTTTAAATATGTGCTCAGAAACTCATCCTCCAAATGGTGATAAACACTAACTAAAATTAGGTGGTTTGGTGTGTGCATGGAAACCAGAAACTGGACAAAAAAGGGGGCAAATCTAGCTTGAAAAACTAGATGGATATATAAATCAATGCACAACCACTCAATCCACTCACTGGATATACATAAAAATTACCCAGCAACTCGATCAACCATTTTAATAGTGCCAAAATTCCTTTCTGTTTGTCTCTCAATATATCAAATATCAATTCAGGAAAAAAAAATTGGAAACCTCTGAAAAATAAAATTAAAAAAAATTGATTGCTATTATCTTTCACTAGAATTTCAATTCCGTTACGTATAAACATAATTTTAATAAAGTAACAACTTATCCAAATAAGTTACAAGATCACACCAACAATAAAACCGTACAAAGCATACAGAGCAAACAAAAAAAAAAAAACAAATTGAGCTTCAAATCGACGGTAAATATCTGAACAGATCACTAAAAAGGGGAAATAATCTATATACCTTTGTAGTCATCTTTCTCAGAAACAACCCATCGTCCTTCAAATGACTCCTCAAATGACTCGTAAAAGATCTACAAAAACATTACAAAAAAGTCACACTGAAAATCTCATCTTCAATAATTTTGTAGTGAAGTGAGAAAGTTAATCACCTTATCGTCATCAGATGCACGGAGCTGACTGAATGAAATGAAAACTACCAAAATCACAATAGCCAATCGCAGAGAGACTCCCATGTCTCCTTTAAAACCCTAGTTTAATGAAGACGACTACTGATCTAAAAAAAAATCTGAATCTAATCCAATGATAGCAAGAAACTACTAGAGATGGCTGTGTATACAATACATATAGTGCTTTAGAGATCTGGGGAAAGACTTCATACGTGTGGTCTTCGCCAATGAAGTTAGATGCCACGTTAAATAAACCAATCATAATTAGCCACGTAAGCACAGCGAGCAATTTTCCTGTGAAAGTTTTTTTATTATAGTTACGGGCTTGACCCAGTCTCATCTTTTAATCTTTTCTGTTAATGGACAAGGCCCATTTTTTAGTTCCATTCCCACACATTATTCGCTATTTGTTTATATAATAATGTTTGGCCTATCGTTTAATTATTTTATCGTCACACGTCAATTTGGGTCCACAGTATCAGTTGGGTTGGTTGCCTAATGAAGAATTAGGTATGATTTTCAGGTCGGATTGAAATACTATTACTGATTATACAATAAAATTAATTCTCATCAAATTTATAATAATACCTATTATTGTTTATTTTTAAAAGGTGTCTTGACCTAATAGTAAGATGAATTTATTTTAAATATTAACGTCGAATTCAAATTAATGCTAAAAAAATTTATTTTATTTTTTTTTACTTGAAAACACTTTCATTTCATTTATTCATTTATCTGGATCAAATATTCTCTGAATGGAAAAAATACATTATGCCTCACATTATTGGATTTTATATTTGAGAATTAATTTTAGATATTGATCCCAAGAATACATGGATCAATTAATAGGTAGGAAGTTATTTCAAGTTCCAGACTTTTCCATTTTAGAAGATTAATGGAATTATTGGCTACTTCAAAGTTGAAATTTAATTGGTTTGGAACATATCTGGGATCATAATAAGTGATGTTCATGTGTTCCAATAATCTTTAAAATTAAGAGAGGAATTAAAAATTCAAAAATTATAATTTAGCCTAAAATATGTAAGAAAATTATGGGACAACTTATAGTTGGCTAATCAAGTGCTAGAAAATACTTATATATACTATATATCTAATAAGCTAATAATATATGGAGTAAAAAAAGATAAAAAAATTATATTAATTAAAATATTTTATCACCTATTTATTTAGTATATGAAATAAATCTCTGCGCTTAGTGTAAATAAGTATTTTTTGTCATGTGCTAAATGCTATCATGAACAAAGCTAACTTAAACATGTAAGTTTTCCCATCACATTCCATTGATTAAATGGTAGAAGCTAATGTGCTATTTATATTGTTCAAGGTGTGGAAGTTAGAGCATGGAATTGACATATTCAACCAAAATTCACTCCTTGTTGAACACTGCAGGTGTATTGGTGCAAGTTTCAAAGGATGTTGAAAAATATAGTTTTAAAAGTGTTTTTAAATTATTTTAAAATTTTTTATAATTAAAATATGTGAAATTAATGATTTCTGATCAAAATTTTCAACACAGTGCATATACCAGCAGCAATGCCAAACATTTAGTGCAAAAAATGCAACATATTAATAAAGAATTTTGTGGCGAGGGCATTACATTTCATCAGCAGGCTAATTAGTACTTCAATTAACAGAATTACTAGAACAATTTTCATTGGACTGATTTTAAAGTAGAAGCAGTAAAAACATACCTGATATCTATCAACTATGGCAAGCTATATATCTATCCTTGCAGTTGTCGAGGAATTTAAAAGCTGAGCGCCAACTTTTTCTGACCTCCCCACCTCAACTACTACCCTGAAACGCTTGATGTGAGACAAGCTAGAGTAGCCGTTGAGGGTGAGAGTTCAGAGAAAGTTTAGATCTCCAAAACCACGAAACATGAAGAGATAGCTGCTACAGTATGCTGTAAAAGAATAGCTGCTACAGTCTGCTGCAAAAGAATTGTTGCTCATGATAGTATTTATACTTACATGCTCGAGGTTTCTTTTCCAAAGAATTGTTGCTCATGATATTATTTATACTTGCATGATCGAGGTTTCTTTTCCATTTTTCTATTGATATGTCCGTGTTTAGACCAAGACAAACACTCTCTGACTCTTCCCAAAGATTGGTTTGGAATTGTAAGGAAACTTGGAGCACATTTTCGAAAAGGTTTTCGAGGCTGAAAAGGAAAGGAAAGATTTCTTTAAGTTCTAACTTTGGGTACATCCAGTGATGTTGGAAAAGAGTATGAAATGATCTATTCATATGTGTGTCACGGTTAACAAGGGATCTGCTGCTCTTAAACCTGTGGGATACATAAATTATTGGCTAAAATGCCTAAGGTGGTTTTAACCTGAAAAAGTTAAAGAAAAGAGGACAATCAACACATCATTAATTTCAATAAATCTCTACTTACCAGAAACTTTGCTTATGAATGTCATAAATCAAAGAAATAATGCGAAACATTTCACTCCGGACACAAGTGCTATTGACCTTTCACCATCTCAAGAGCTGATACAATAATGTTGCTCAAGGCGTCAAGACAATTCTCCATTCAATAACAAATATTCCACTTCTTAGCTTTCGACGCCCCCAAATTGTTACTTTCCATTGACGGCGAAGTCAAAATTGGCCATAATGTACTCATATAATCATATTATTAACTTTCCCGATGAGACCAATTAACATATAGTTTATGATTTATTATTAAATTTTCTTGTTTTAATTTAATAGAGTAATAATAATAATTAGTCGTGGTCTTACCAGGGAAGCTCCACAAGGATTCCTGATTTGTCCCCATTCTAGGATTTGCAATTTTAGGTTTGTGCAGCAAGGCAGGTGGCTTTGTCTGATACAATTGCTAGGAAAGCAGGTTGAAGTTTCTGATACTAGACTATACCTGGGTGTGTAAAAGATTGAAGTTTCTGATACTAGGGAAATAGGCTCAAGTATTTTAGGGAACTTGGAAAATGTAAGGGCAATTTCCTGAAGATTGATTTATGTTATATAAACATGAATACATTGATTAAGAATATATAGGTTCAGTTAATTAAGATGAAGCATATATGAAAACACGGTATATTTATACATGAAGATACTATATATTGAGATTGAGAGCCATGGACACTAAAGATATTAAGTACAAGAAGATTACTATTGTTTAAGTAAATGACTTTGCACAATTCAAAAATCAAAAACAAAAATTTACCTACAATGAAAGTTGCCATAATTAATTTGGTTGCTGCTGTGGGAAGCTCCCCTAAATTATTATATAGTAAGAACCTCTTCATCAACTCTCTGCTTTAATAAAACCTCAAAAAGAATGGTTATTGAAGGAAAAAAGATGCTCACTAATTAATCTTCTTCGTCTCAAATATTCATGCATGCAAATACAATCTTAAATTTATTATGGAATGCATGTGTATATATGGGGAGTACTAAGCCTTCAATCTCCTCAAAGGCCTCCAACACTCCCCTAGACTGCCTGGGATATTGGAAGCCTTTAAGGGAGATTGGAAGCTTCTCCAACCATATTTTATATAGCAATATATTCTCCAAATCCTTCTCTATGTGTCTAGCTATACCAAAATATGCAAACCTTAATTGCGTTTATATAGGCTGAAATGTCCACTTGCTGTGTAATTCTATTCGAATTCTCCGTACATATGCAACATCAACCCAATTGTTGTTTTATATTTTATATTTTATATTTATATAATTGCTCTATCTTATGATCTCAAAGTTACAGACATCGGTAATGCAGTTTCTTAATTGTTCAATATTCTTCACTAAAGATTTCTGCTTAATTATTTTTCTTTTTTCTGCAGTATGCTATAAAGCTGTATGCATACTTTTGGAGAATGATAAAGACATATCCCTAATTGACTTATTCTACACTACAAAGGTCAAGAGAATGATTAATATGTGGGAATTCAACCTCTGAAGCTCATTGTTTAGCAAAACCATACATCTCCCTCATAATCTGAAAAAATAAAAAATAAAAAATAAAAATTAACAAAGGCGCCACTACTTTTACTCATCTCTACAGTGATAATAGACTTCGAATCCATATCAAATATTTATCCTGCCAATTCAAATGAATGCATTTGCTTTTATGTTTATTATTAATTTTTTACTTTTTGGTTATGGCAACGGTCAGGTATCTCGAGTCAGCATGCATACTACGGAGACATCCTCCCTAGTGAGTCAAACAGTGCATCTGTAATGCATATTGCTTTTACATCTATTTGATCAATGTTTATATATATATATAGACAGTTATTAGCACAAACTAATACAAAATACAAGTCTGTGTATAGAATTTAAATATCTCTGTGAAGAGCAAAACCCTATTCTTGTAAAATAGTGGTAATCTATATACATATTGTGGAACCAAAGTGGTCCTTACTGAGCTGACTTAGCGAACAATATGAATAATGATGCTTGCTTTATATATATATATATATCTGTGTGTGTGTGTGCGCGCGCGCGCACCACACATTAGCAGAGAACAGAGAAAGAAACATATTTTTTCTAAATCAAATCTTCTGTAGAATATATTTAGTGCACCATATCTTTTCTATGTATAGCTAAAAAAAATTGTTTGATTTTCCCTCGTGCATGATTCAATATGAAAATGAGAATCTAATATTAACAGATTCAGACTGAAGTTCTTAAAATAATGAGGGAAGGAAATGCAAGCCTTCCTACTTCCAACCGCATTTCCTAGTTAGTATAGCAGCTTCAATATGGCACTGCTTTAATTTTGAAAGTTGCAAAACATAAAGAATATATATTGACCTTACTTATGAGATTTACTAAAGGACATGGTGCATATAATAAAATTAAAGTATTTAAGAACCTAAAACAAGATAATTAACTAATTAAGCATATGGCTTTGGCATATTTTCCGAGAATCAATATATAGGTATTGTCTGGCTCTCATGATGGCTACTGAATTGGATGCAGCATACTGTGCAAAAGATAATAGGCATAAATTCACAACTATCCAAAGGATTTGATTCTTAAGAGATTAAAGATGCACCTTGCCCTTTCAATTTGGTTTTTGGTCAACGTATATTCCCTCTTTTGTAATTAATGGAGATAAAAACATGCATTCATCTTAATTTATTAAGTTTTTCTATGAATAATATAGTCTAAAATGCATATTTCAAAGAGAGAATTTGATGGGGAAGCAAATAATTGCTTTGTTTGGAGATTTTTCTAAATCTGAAAATTTTTGAGTTCAATTCCAGCAGCAATTAAATTTATTGAAGATTGATTGGATTATTGTTTGAAATTCATCCCTTCAATTTGTATATTAATTAAAACAGGTTGGTGTTTCTTCCTCTCAATCCGATTCCATTAGAATAAAAAGTTCAATTCTTTCTTGTGGTTTTTGCGAAACCCATTAGTTGTCCACTTGATATCAGGATCGCACGCCAGTAATTTCAACTTCAATATCCTACACCAAAAATCCAAATCTATGTATCTTTTAGATTTAAAAAATAAAAAAATAAGTCACCAGTTGTTCGGATTGGATAAAAAAGAAGTTAGAATGGTACAAAAACAACCAATAGTTTTTTTTTTTTTTGCATAAATATAAATATTTTCGTTCCTATTTAACAATTAATAAAATTAATATTATTTCGAAATTTATGATTATCTCCTAATATTTACATTCTAAAAAGATAAATTTTATAACTTTATTATAAATATAAATATATTTTATCATTATAATCACGCTTCATTGGTAAAACGACCAATAGTTTACCAGTGGCGAAAACAACCGAAACAAATGAGCTCGTTCGTTCATATGCTAACGGCAAAATTGAAGTTATAGTGTTAGAAGTAACCAAGCTCCAAATTAGCTGCGGACATGTTAATGGGCCCTTTCTCATGAAACAACCAAATTAATTGGGCTGGTTGTTTTTAAGTGAATGGCACCCTTGAAATCCCTTAGCCTTATGATCCAATTAAATGTACCTCTTGTAGTGTAAAACGCCCAAATTTAATAGGCCCAGTAGTTTTACTGTACGGCAAATCGTTACAAAATAAACGCATCTCGGGCACGACCACTACGACATGCTACCTTTTAACTGTTCTTCTTCTCCAACGGCAAGTTCTAAACGACAGACTGTTAGTAACGGAATTTGCCGCTTTTGAACTATCAAAAATAAATAGTCTCGGTCGTTTTTCATTGGACAGCGAATCGTTAAAAGTGAAAAGGACCATAACGACAACGTTTCTGTCCTTCTCCTTCGACGGCAAGTTCTAAAACTACTGTAATAAGCGAAGGCAACATCTCCAATCTATGAGCAGCCTTCTGTCGACTCTAAGAACTTGGAAATTTCTTAGCCATCTCTCATTCTTCTCAAACCCTAATAAACACCAAAATTATTTCAATCAAATTCTATCTCATGCCATTACTTCGGGTCTCTTCACTGACCCCTTCATATCAAGCAAACTCCTTTTCTACTCTCTCTGTAACTCTCATGATCTCTCCTTCTCTCGCTCCCTCTTCTTTCAAATCCAAAACCCAAATATCTTTGCCTATAATTTCATGTTCAAAGCCTACTCTCACAGCTCTACCCCTTTAGAATCCATCACCCTGTACAATTTGATGCTAAATAACGGAACTTTCCCTGATAATTATTCTTTCCCATTCATTTTTAAGGCTTGTGGGCGTCTCTTGTTTCTCAATAAAGGTCAAGAAGTGCATGCTTTAAGCCTTAAACTAGGGTTTGAATATGATGTATTTGTGCAAAATGCTTTGGTTTCAGTATATTCTTCGTGTGGTGAAATTGAAATGGCACGCATAGTTTTCGATATGATTCCAATTTTTATCAGGGATGTAGTTTCTTGGAATAGTATAATCTCTGGGTATGTTCAGTGTGATTGTTATGGGAAAGCATTGAAGGTATTTGGGGAATTGATGGCTGATGATTTTGTGAGGTTCGATGAGGTTACATTGATTAATGTACTCACTGCTTGTGGAAGGATGGGATTTCTTGATTTAGGGAGAGAAATTCATGGGTTGATTATAGTACATAGGTTTGTCTTAGATGTGTTTTTGGGTTCTTCTTTAATTGACATGTATGCAAAATGTGGGCAAATGGAGGATGCCAGGAAGGTTTTTGATAAAATTCCTGACAGAAATTTGGTGTGTTGGACTTCTGTGATTGTAGGCTATGCGAAGTTAGATATGTTTAAGGAAGGAATTGAATTGTTTAGGAAGATGCAACTTTCTGGGGTTATTGCAGATGCAGCATTGGTTGCTTCTGTTATTTCTTCTTGTGGACATATGGGAGCTCTGGATCAAGGAAGGTGGGTACATAGGTACTGTGAAAAGAATGGCATTGACTTGAACCTCTCTGTGAGGAATGCTTTGATTGACATGTATTCAAAATGTGGAGACATAGGAAAGGCTCGCCAAATTTTCAATGAGATGATCAAGAGAGATGCATTTTCGTGGACTGCGATGATTTCTGGGCTTGCCATGAATGGAAACTCTAATGAAGCACTAGACCTATTTGAACAAATGAAAATGTCAGGTGATGTTAAGCCAAATGAGGTCACATTCCTTGGTGTCTTGTTTGCTTGTAGTCATGGTGGTTTCGTGGTTCAAGCGTTTCATTGTTTTAAAACCATGAGTTCGATTCATCATATTACCCCTCGTATTGAGCACTATGGGTGTATGGTTGATCTTCTTGGCCGTGCTAACTTAATGGTAGAGGCTGAAAAGTTTATCAGGTCAATGCCTATTAAACCTGATGTGGTTATATGGCGATCTCTGCTCTTTGCTTGTAGGAGTCATGGGAATATAGAATTAGCAGAGCTTGCAATCAATAAAATTGAGGAATTGGAGGCAAGAAGGTCTGAGGCCCGTGTTCTATTGTCCCAGGTTTATGCTTTAGCTTCAAGATGGGGTGATGTGAACAGAGTGAGAAAGCATATGGCTTGTCAGAAAATACAGAAGCAACCTGGTTGCTCATTTGTTGAAATTAATGGCCTTGTTTATGAATTCTTTGCTGAAGATGAATCACATAGTCAAATGGACAACATACATGATGCAAATATACAAATTCACAAAGTTCTACGATCTGAAAGGTTTGACTCAGATGTCTTGGATTATCAGCAATAGTGAATTTCAAAGCATGTGGATTTTGCTATCGGTTGCCATAACTGCTAATGGCATGGTGATTGTGCTTTAGAACTAGGAGACTTCAGTTATTTCAGGAAGTTGACCAACTGAAAACTTTCATTAGGCGGACGATGTCCTTCAGAGCGATGGTACGAATATTTCCTCTTTGATGTGTTATGGCATGGGATTTGAGTTGAAAGCTCATAAATAAAAGTGGTTATGGATAAATAATACTGTGATATATTACTTCCATAATAAATGAAATGGCAGAGTTTGCAATAAAAGCATGAGCCTCCTAATATGATATTCTGAGGCTATCTTGAGATTGGCATTGTCTGGATAAAGAGGGTCGGAGCTAGAAATTCTAAAACTTTGCTCCATTATTGATTAACCAAGTGGTGGCCATGGCATTATGTTGATGACACAATGGACTCTGTTAGGGACGGAGAATGTAGGCGTTAATGTATTGGAGGCAAGTATAAAAGGTATAGCTGTTGAACTGATGAATAATCAAGAATCTTGATAGCATAAATTATTTAATTGGCGTGGTTAGGAAATGCTCATGGCCTTGTGGGCTATAGTTTTCGGAAATTGGGTGGTGTGAAACCAGAAGTATTCATTTCTACAGCATCTTAACCAAGATTAACGTTTTAGGTATTCCTTTTTCACCTTTAGGAAGTTAAAACAAGTAAAATCACATTTAATAATTGATGGAACTTCCACTTTTAATGGAGAATATATGCTGTTGCAGATTTTTGTTCCCTGTTAAGAGGGCTTTAACAATGATAATGTTGACTTGGTTTTTCTTATGTGCTTTACAGCTTTAATACCACAGATTATAAAATCTATCTTTGCAAATTTCTCCTTATCTCTCTCTGTTATTCTCAATTCTTGCTGAACTCTTAACAGCTAGATAGTAGTTCAATCTTACCTTTTACCACTCCTTTCAGGTTAAATATATGCATGTACAATATATATATATATATAGTAAATATTGTGAGTATGAAATTTATACTCCTCATTTGGCAAAAATAATAATAAATAAAAAAAAAAAAGTTTGCACCCTAGTGTAATATTTGGGGCAATCTTCTGAAGTTCTTAACTATGAATGACAGTGACTATTGGAATTAGCTTGTAGGTTAGACAATAAGGATGCGAGGTTGATACCTCTAGTCCCTGGCTTGACAGTATCAATATTGCCCCCAGTTGTACATGAATTGAAACTCTTGGACGTTATCTCTGTAAAATTCATATTCACAGCTTGACCTAAGCACCAATTCCCAGGCACCACTCCATTAAGCCGGCGATTTAAGATAGTGTTATCTATCTTGTTTAGCACTGAATCACCTTCTTTAATAGGTCTTGCAAATGCTGCTCCACTGGCTGATATCATCTTCTCATAATTAGGATCCTCCAAAACATTATACCTTAAATCAGTGTTCAGTGTTTTGTTTGGTAATTCTGGAGAGTTGCATATAACCGTATGGAAGTAGGATTCAACAGGATATGCAACATTGCTGAAATACATTACTAGTTTTCTTGGCAGATTGTCCCATCCTTGAATACAATACTCTATAAAACCTCTTGTGAGAATCATCCAAGGGGAACCTGTAATCGATTACCGATTGACATTAAAAATTTGTTTGGTTCAATAATTGCAGTTTGACAATAAAAAGGAATGATTAATAACCTCCAAAGATACTAAAAGCATCTGGTTTTCGTCTCTCTACAGTATAGAAAAGATCACTGCTCTTTTGGAGATGTAAGCTGGGATCAATAATAATTTGGTCTATGTTACGCCTCCTGCATCAAATTTGAAATTCAACTATGAAATTCAAGATTTAAATATGAAGAGGAAAACAAGACAATTCAAACTTACTCCTTCCATTCAGACTGGCTAGAATGATATTTTATTAAGTTGAGATCCCTTGGCAAGGAAGTGATGGCATGGAGAAGATCTGCGCACAGAATTATCATCACGATTAAATCATATGCTTCAATTAGATGAAAGTAGGCAAAGAGATTGTCCTAATTATACAAACCATCTTGAGTCACGAGTGGATAATCAGCAGGGCTTAAATTAATAAACCAATCCCAATCTTTGTTTAGCTTGAGAAACAGAGCAGCCGCATGAAGTGTTGCAGCAAGAGCAGAGGATCCCACCTTATTAATACCATAATTTTTTCCAATCACATTAACATTTCCAAAACCTTTAAACAAACTTTCAGATTGGATTGAAACAACTAAATCTTCCCTTTCATAATCTAATGAATCAGCATCCAATTGCAATAGATACTGGTTTCTTGGATGATAAATTGCTTTCAATAATCTTAACATTCTTTTACTGTCTCCACTAGTACCACAAATCCAATAAGCAAGAATTGGAGGATAGCCATGCCCTTTTGAAGGGACACTACCAGTAAACGAAAATTGAAAATCTTGACTTGGAACTGGAACAGAATCCTCATTACCAAACCAAGATCGCCATACTGCCATCAACATTACTATACTCGTTGCAAAACCAAGAATCCATAGACAGTAATCTGAATTCCCTACTGAAATTTTTGAAGTCCTCATTTCAGCTAGCTGAGAGTAATATATATAATATTGTTATGCTACCATTAAATTGGTTAGTAACAGTTTTGAAAAAAAAAATGTTGGAATGAGCTGATGAAGAACAAGAAGAGAGATTGAAGAGAAAAAGTATTAGCTTTTTTCAACCTTGAGTAATAATTAGCTTTGTTGTATGGCTTGTAGGTGAGACAGAACTACCAAATTTAATAGAAAATGCTTAATGCCAAAGAAAAGTGAGGGACATCCTTTTAGAAAGAGACCTTAATTAGTCCTTATTTCTTTTTCTAGTTGAAATGTCGCTTCCTCCAGTTTTGCTGTGTAATTTGCTCATTGGTGGGCTTTAATGATCGGTTAATCTGTCAATTTATTTATCTTTGGTTTAATTAAAGAAATATATCCTCAGCCATAATTGTATTCTTAGCCAGTTTATTTATTTAATTTTTAATATTAAAAAAAAATCGATTTTAAATATATGATTAAGAAAAATATATATTTATCATTAAGATATATTTTGTTTGTAATTTTTTTTTTCAAATACTATGTACTAGCATAATTTTTTTTTTAAGAGAGGGATCCCTTTTTTCTTTCTTTTTTTTTTTTAAAAATGAAATTTAATCTATCTAAATTTATTGCATATTTAGACTATTTAATTAATATGCAATAAATTTTGTGCCCAACATTAATATTGGGCAACAATTAAAAATGAGTTTTAAATGCTAGAAAAGTTATGTGCTCAAATTGTTTGACATTTTAGTTAGAATTCACCATAAAATTAATGACTAATCAGAAGTATAAAGTTCTTTATTATAGCAACGGCCCAAAATGGTAGCTAGCTAGTTACTCCAAGTCTAGTTTTGATCCAAGGAAATCCTTGCCAGATCCATTTTGTTTGATGATTAAAAAAAAAAGGGCAAATCTAACCATGTTACATATATTTAGGTTTGATCCAAACGGGCTGCTTCTAATCAGCCCAAGAGCAAAAAGCGCATCTGGTGTGGTGGTATCATAGTACCCCTCCCACGGATGCGCACTTCGGTAAAAAGCAATTGTGCCTTGGATTTTAGATATTGACAAGAAAAAGGCGTCACGATCAAGTTCAAAAAAACATTAAGCTTACAATCACATCATTAATTTTTGGGATTTTTTAAAAAATATAAAAAAAAATAAAAAATATTTTATTTTTACAGTTACAAAAAACAATTTCAAAAATATTATATATCAAATTTTTTTTTTTAAAACACTATATATATTAAACATATATTAAATATATACTATACATATATTAAATATATATTAAAAAATAATATATTTATATAATATTTTTTTAATTTTTTATACAACTTAAAAATTTACGCAGGTCAGTGCAGCTTGGGACCAACCACAATAGACTTGAGAATCTCAGCGCGGGGCTGGTTATGGACAAAAGCGTCTCTACGAATGGGACCATGTACGGAAGACCGCTATCAAACTCCTTGAACATGCGCTACTTTACTTTTTCACAAATTTATCAGCCTCATCGACCCCTCGATCAGGTATCCTCTCCCTTGTCTTCTTCTTCACCCGCACGTTTGGTGATGTCTGGAGGAAGATTCTGAAGCCACGTAGCAGAATGTGGAAATTTAATGCACAGTTGTCGAATTAAATAGTGGACACGACATGTCCTATTAAGGGCATTAAATTTCCACATAATCCTGTGTATTTAGTATATCTTTGTTGATAGGGACGTTAAATGATTCCAGAGACATGGACATGGAATATCCTGCAGTACCAAGAGTCTCCGCATCGACATCACAACACTAATTTGGAATTAGCCGCTTCACAATATACATATTATAAATTTAGATCCAATTTGTTGACTATTTCGACACCTTTCAGTTTGAAAAGAACACAGTACTATTAAATCAAAAGATATAGTATATAATTTTTAAGAAGCTAAAGAGTATTTATTGTTTATGTTTGATGGCGTTTGTAATTTTTTTACCATAATTAGTCTCTACCAAATCATCTTGGATGAGAACTCCCATTTATAATTTAGAATTTTTAGTAATATTTCAATTAGCACAGACTAATTAAGCAAACAATATTTAATTTATTCATAGAACAGGATTCAGAAATTTGCTGCTGTCATCCAGAGAAGCTACAGAAGAAAAAAACTGACGGTCTACACAAATTTACAGGCAGCACAAAGAGTGGATTCAGGGCTGGCTGGGATCTATTCCAATAGACTTGAGAGTCTCGGCCCGAAGTGGATGAGCATAAATATCTTTGCGAATGGGATCAGGTATGGACTGAAGGCCACTTTCAAACTCTTGAACATGGGCTGCCTTCCTGAAAAATGATTTCCCAATGAATTTATAGGCCTCATCCACTACCTTATCAGGATACAACACTTCCGGAATCGTTTTCCCTTGACTTCCTCTTTACCCGCACGGATGGTGAGTACAGCAGCTGCTGCTTAGCAAAGTGCAGCCCTAGCATGGTTGATAAAGTTATCAATCCAAGGGCTACTCACCTTTCACTTGTATCTTACTCGTACGCTGTTCTTCGCCAAACACATAACCCAAATCAGCTGTTGGGGAATATGCCTTCATTTTTGGTGACGTTGAGGTGCCATATGTTGCACTTCCTCTTAAGCGATTCAACATCCATTTCCAGTAACCCTACAACATATATATTATATAGTAGCTATGTAATTACAAAATAAAAAGTGAAAAATCCAATAATAATTAACAAGAAAAATAAGTAACAAGGACTTACAGTTGACCTGAAGGCCATGATCAAGGAGGCGTTTGATGATGAAATTCTTGGCTTGTCTTTACCCAGCAGGTTCTTGGAATTTATAGAAGGTGACGGTAGGAGAAGTTCTGGAATCACGCAGTGCACCGTAGAAGCTCAAATAATAATACTTCTTGTCAGTGTATTGCAGAGTATGCACAGTATCAAACACCACATGCCTGTCTTCAGTTTTCTCACGGTTAAAACATTAAAAAGAAAAAAAGTCTTTTTGCCCACTAAAACAATATATCCTGAAACTTCTGTACAGAGATACAAATTGGGGCCCCCTTTTACGAAAATTTCTGCTATGCATGTTCCCAAGAGGTCACAGTAGACTAGCATTTATATGCTGAAATTTCAGGCAAAATTATTACATTATCACCCCTCATATTGATGTTCCTTAATTCCATCTAAAACCATATATATTTCATCACTTTGTGCATGTAAGCTATCCCCTGCAAGAAATTCATGTATAACCCCATCCAATTGAATCAAGCTATAACCAGCATTCTTCTTTACCACCCTATTGCTACTCATTGACCTCCTAATCTTCACTACATCTTCCCATCGCTCTGCATTGGCATAAACATTAGCCAAGATTGAATAAACCCCACCATCTTCAGGTTTTAACTCCATCACCTGCTTTGCTGCCTTCTCTGCAATTTCAACATTCCCATGTATCCTACACCCTCCAAGCAAACCACTCCATACGAACATATCACCACCCATAGGCAAGCTCTTTATCATCTCCACTGCTTCTTTTATCAACCCAGCTCTCCCTAGCAAATCAGCCATACACCCATAGTGTTTCAACTCTCGAGGGACCCCATAAGTAGATTCCATCTCATTAAATAGCTTCCTGGCTTCATCCACTAGACCCACATGGCTGCATCCCACTAAAACTCCTAAAAAGCTAACCCCATCAGGTTTAACCCCAGCCTCCATCATTCTTAAGAAGTAATTTAGTAGTAACTGACCATCACCGTGCATTGCAATGCCAACTAGCATTGCGTTCCATGTAATCAAACTCTTGTCAGGGCTCAATTCAAAAATCTTTATAGCAGTTTCAATACACCCACACTTTGCATAGAAATCAACCAATCCAGTTGACATAAAAGAATCTAATCGAATCCTATTCTTTTCCATATAATCGTGAACTTGCTTTCCTGTCTCCAGTTCACCTAGTTGTGCACAAGCAGAAAGAACAGAGACCAAAGCAATATTATCTGGTTTAACCTTTAAATCCATCATAAGGTAAAATAAGTCGATTGCCTCCTTACAATGGCTTCCCTGGGCATACCCTGCCATAAGAGTACCCCAAGACACAGAATCTCGCACAGGCATCCTATCAAATAGTTCCCGTGCTTTTTCAACATCACCAGCTTTAACGAACCCATCAATCAAAGCATTGTAAGAAACAACATCTTTATGAGAACTTTCCTCAAACATCTGATAAGCATCATTTAAACGATCAGATACAGAATAAACATGAATGAGCGAATTCATCACGTATAAATCTGATACAAACCCAAATTTGAGAGCTTGAGAATGAAGAGATTGGGCTAAAGAAAGAATGCGAAGCTGTGAGCAAGCTTTGAGGGCAAAAGGGAAGGAGTGGAAGTCAGGAGAAACAGAGAAGCGGCGCATTTGGACGAAGAAATGGAGAGCGGGGAGAGGAGAGGAATGAAGGGTGTGAGCTCTAATGATAGCATTATAGCAAAACGATGATGGGTTAGGAATAGAATTGAATACTGAGACTGCATAGTTCAATAGAGAGAGGGATGATTTGGGAGTTGCAGTGGCAGTGAGGGCAAAGAGTATTCTGGTTAAAATTTGAGAAGAAATAAGAGAAATGACGCCGCTGGTAACAGAGTGAGCATGTAGCTGGTGGAGCTGGGACATGGTTTTGCATTGCTTAATGAGATTGTAAACTGAAAGATAATAACTTTGCGAGTGGTTGATGAGTAGCATTAGGGGTCAGAGTTGTCTGGCACTGGTTCAGTTGTGCCTTTTCTCATCCGTAAGTGGTTCCTTGAGGTGCAAAAGCAAAAAACCTTATAATCAAAACGTGAACGGCAGGATTCGAACCTGCGCGGGCAGAGCCCACATGATTTCTAGTCATGCCCGATAACCACTCCGGCACGTCCACCAGTTGGTAAGGATATTCTTTTATTTTATAATTGACGATTAGTGCTATAGTTTCTTTGTTGAGCAGGGTCTCCACCACAATTTGTGAAAAAAAATTACAAAGTCTAGTGAGCTGAGTCTTTGAAAATTTCACTTTTTTTTTTTACTCAAATCCGATCCATAATTATTCTACTAAATTATACGTCATGTAACATTAAAAACAATGTTAGCCAATAAATATAATTTTTTTTATTTTTAGACTTAAGAGTTATAAACTTGATTTATTATAGTATTTAAAATTGATGGTGTATTTAGAGGCGTACTTACATTTAGTTAAGAGATACTTGCCTCCTTAATTTTTTAAAATTATTATATGGTATTTAAAACTTATAAAATTAATAAAATAATTATTTTATTTTAAAAAATTAACTTTTTAATTTATAATAAAATATTATTTTATTTTATTTTTCCTCAATTTTTCTTTTTTCTCCTTTAATTTTGTAATTTTTTAAAATAAATTACTATTTAATCCCTAAAATTTAGAGATGGCAATGGGGCGAGGGAACCATCCTCATCTCCACCCCCGCCTTTATCGGGAAATCCTCATTTCCGTCCTCATTTCACATACGGGGATAATTTAATCTCCATCTTCATCCCTGTGGAATCCCCGTTCCTCGCTTAAATTTTGTATTCCTAAATTTGTTTATATTTATAAAATTCATAAATAATAGCTAAAAATATAAAAACATTATTTAGAAAATATTAATAAATTCAAACATATAAAACATCAACCAAATATAATTAAAATATAAATATTTTAATACATAAAAAATATTCAGTAATATTTTTTAATAAAATATTAAAAATTCAGCATATTTAAATTATGAGTACTTAAACAAATTTAATTTAATAAGTGCTTTCAATAAATTTCAACAATCTCATAAAAATTATTTATTGAACAAATTATTCCTTATATATATATATATATA
>CANXYC011278055.1:0-10912 GCA_948193065.1 Aleurites moluccanus | reverse complement strand
TCAGATCACTAGAAATAAATTCTGCATACCCAGAATTAATTATCCTAACCCATAAACTTAAATAAATCCAAAGAAAATAACTTAGGAAGAAAATTTACCTTATTTCCTTCAAACTGAGATTTCTGCAAATACTGCTCAAATCTGATGATTCTGCCTTATTATAGACTAATCTAGAAGTCTATTGCATTAATATGAATATTAATGCCTTAGACAAGAAATGGAGATATTCTGAGAAAAGATTGAAATTAAACGAAGGAAGAAAGAGAGAAAATCGTGGAATGCTACTGGGGTTCACTGGGTTTAAATAGACACTGCCCCAGAAATACGCTAGCCAGCTCGCCTAACCAGCTCACCAATCCCACATCGCATTCCCAGCTCGCACTTGCCAGCCCGCCAATCTTGATCCGGAAATGCTACCTCGCACATTCCAGTTCGCATATGCTACCTCGCTTATGCTGCCTCGCCAGACTCTCCTCACAACTCTTCCTTGCATATGCCACCTCGACAATGCCTCTTCGCCTCTTCGCGAACTGCTACTTTGCCTAAGCTCTTCGCCAAATCCTCTTTGCCAAAGCTCTTCACCTTTCCTCTTCGCCTAAGCTCTTCGCCAACTTTCTGTTCGCCAAATCTCTTCGCCAAATCCTCTTCGCCAAAGCTCTTTGCCTTTCCTCTTCCCCTAATCTCTTCGCCAAATCCTCTTCACTAAAGCTCTTCGCCTTTCCTCTTCCCCTAAGCTCTTCGCAAACTTTCTCTTCGCGAATTTCCACTTCAGCAAAACTCACCTCGCCACTTTGCCATTACGCCACTTCGCAAAATGCTTCCTCGCACTTTGCTGCCTCGCCATAACAAATTCTTCTAAGTTAAACTCCTGCCTAAACATTCCAAACTTAGCCAGCTTACAAATGAGCTACAATTATCCAAGCTTACTAATTCTTTTTATCACTTAAAATCAACATGCAGGAGTACAACCTATCAAAATTTCAAATCAAAATAACCAACACATCGACCGTAGTGACTCTCCAAAAGTCACCCAGACTCCTGCCCAAAAATCTAACCGAATCACCCTGATACAAATCACTCTCTACTGAGATATACTTATCCAAAAATTCTAAAATTTTACATTCATCATTTTAACATATAAAGAAACATTTTTCATGTTCACAACTTCAGCTAATTCTACCTCAGTCATTCCCAGTAATTCCAAGCATCCACTACATCCCTGCAAAAACTCTCAACCAGACTAGCCTTGCTCAAATAGACACAACTCATCACATACACATAATTTTACCAAACCAATTTACAGAATTATAGCTAAGACATAAATTAACAACTTTCATGTTTTACACTTTATCAAATTATGTCTTTAAGAATATGAAATGATCATCACAAAATCCTGTAGAAATCCAAATAGAAATTTCTGAAATTCTCAACATTCTCATTAAAATTTTGATAGATTCTCCAAACATACAAAAATCAATAAAAACACTAAAAAATAGCAGATATTATAAGTTAGATCAGATACTAGTAGTTAAGGAGTTTCCTGATGTATTTCCTATTGAGTTGCCAGGATTGCCCCCTGACAGGGAGATTGAGTTTGAGATAAAGGTGCATACAGGCACAGACCCTATATGCATTCCACTATACAAAATGGCTCCAGCTAAACTGAAGGAATTGAAGACACAGTTACAGGAGCTATTGGATAGAGGGTTCATCAAATCGAGTAGTTCTCCTTGGGGTGCACCGGTATTATTTGTGAGAAAGAAAGATGGCTCTTTGAGGATGTGTATAGACTATAGACAGCTGAATAAGGTGACAGTGAAGAACAAGTATCCATTGTCACGGATCGATAACTTGTTTGATCAGCTGCAGGGTGTCAGCCATTTTTCTAAGATTGATCTGAGGTCTAGGTATCACCAATTGAAGATTAAGAAGGGTGATATACCTAAGACTACTTTCAGGACCCGCTATGGACATTATGAGTTTTTGGTATTGCCATTCGGGTTGACCAATGCACCGACTGTATTTATGGATTTGATGAACAGGGTGTTCAGGTTATGTTTGGATAAGTTTGTCATCGTATTCATTTATGACATACTTATATATTCCAGGAGTGAGGAGGAACACAGGAAACATCTAGGGATTATTTTGCAGACACTTCGGGAGCATCAGTTGTATGCTAAGTTATCTAAGTGCCAGTTCTGGTTAACCGAAGTGTGCTTCCTTGGGCATGTAATATGTAAGGATGGGATTAAGGTAGATCCTCAGAAGATCAAAATGGTTGCTAATTGGCCACAGCCTACCAGTATATCAGAGGTTTGCAGTTTTCTGGATATGGCTAGATATTACAGGAGTTTTGTGAAGGATTTCTCCTGGATTGTAGCTCCATTGACTAGACTGATGAGGAAACAGGAGCGGTATGTCTGGACGGATGAGTGTGACCGTAGCTTCCAGACTTTGAAGTATTGTCTTACCAGTGCTCCAGTATTGGCATTACCAGTAGAGGGGGAGAAATTCACAGTGTATTGTGATGCTTCACGGATTGGTCTAGGTTGTGTATTGATGCAGATGGATAGGGTAATTGCTTATACTTCTTGTCAGTTAAAGAAGCATGAGGCAAATTATCCAACTCATGATTTGGAGATGGTAACGGTTATATTTTCCTTAAATATTTGGAGACATTATTTGTATGGATCGAAATATGAGATATATACTGATTATAGAGTTTACAGTATATATTTTAGCAGAAGGATCTGAATCTGAGGTAGCGCAGATGGGTAGAGCTTCTTATGGATTATGACTGCGAGATTCTTTATCATACAGGGAAGGGCAATGTAGTGGCGGATGCTCTGAGAAGGAAATCGATGGGCAGTCTAGCTCATATTGTGATTGGTAGGAGGCCATTGATCAGACAGATTAGAGAGTTGACAAATAAAGGAGTGGAGTTGGAGTTGGGATCCCAGGATCATAACTAGGCTCTGATAGCCCAATTTTTGGTAAAGTCACTATTGATTGATGATATTAAAATGGCTCAAGACAGGGATCCTTATCTACTGAAGCTCAAGAGAGAGGTATAGAGTGGGAAGATGACAGAGTTCACAGTAGAGGATGGGGTATTGAGATGTGGGAAGTGTATTTGTATACCAGATTTTGATGGGCTACGAGATCGGATTATAAGAGAGGCTCACTACTCAGCATATAGTGTATATCCAGGGATTACCAAGATGTACCATGATCTGAGGGATGTATATTGGTGGCTTGGGATGAAGAGAGATGTAGCTCAATTTGTGTCTAAATGCTTAGCCTGTCAGTAGGTTAAGTTTGAGCATCATAAGCCATCAGGGCTATTTCAGGAGAGAGAGTTGCCATAGTGGAAATGGGAGCAGGTTACTATGGATTTTATAGTTGGTCTACCACAGACTTCGAGGGTTATGATTCTATTTAGGTGATTGTTGACCGTCCAACGAAGTCTGCTCATTTTCTGAAGATTAAGACCAGCTATACGGCAGCTCAGTACGTACAATTGTATGTGGATAAGAGTATACGACTTCATGGAGTTCCTTTGGTGATTATATCAAACAGGGGTACACAGTTCACATCTCGATTTTGGTAGAAGATTCAGGAGGCTATAGGTACCCAGTTACAGGTCAGTACTGCTTTTTATCCGCAGACTGGTGGGCAGTTGGAGAGGACAATCTAGACTTTGGAGGATATGTTGAGATTATGTGTTTTGGATTTCAAAGGTAACTGGGACTATTATCTTCCATTGATAGAGTTCTCCTACAACAACAACTATCACTCTTCTATTGGTATGGCTCCATTTGAAGCACTATGTAGTAGGAAGTGCAAATCTCCATTGTGTTGGGTGGAGCCGAGAGAGAAGTAGCTAGAAGGGCTAGAGTTGATTAGAGAGACTATGGAAAAGGTGCCTATGATCAGAGATCGAATGAGGACTACCTTCAGTAGGCAGAAAAGTTATGCTAATCCGAAGAGGAAGGATGTACATTTTGCAATTGGTGATCATGTCTTCCTTAAGGTCTCACCGATGAGAGGTGTTATGAGATTTGGGAAGAAGAGTAAGTTATCACCAAGGTTTATAGGCCCATTTGAGATACTTGAGAGGATTGGTAGTGTGGCCTATAGATTGGCTATTCCACCCAGTATGAGCCATGTACATCCAGTTTTCCGTATATCGATGCTGCGAAAGTATGTGTCTGATCCATCGCACATATTGGAGGTTCAGGATGTGGATCTCAGTGATGACTTATCTTATGAGGAGATTCCAGTAGAGATTATTGATAGACAGGTCAGACAGTTTCGGAATAAGGAGATCCCGATGGTCAAAGTGCTTTAGAGAAATCAGTCCATAGAGGAGTGTACATGAGAGAGTGAGCAGGAGATGAGGAGCAGATACCCATTTTTGTTCCAGCAGTAAGGTATGTTTTATTTAAATTTGAGGACAAATTTATTTGTAGGGGGTAGAATGTAATACCCTATAAATTCCTAACTCTCATGCATGAATAAATTCTCAGAATGTGGTTCATTAGTCTTGAAATGGTGGGAAATAATTTTAGAGACACAGTTAAAAAGCGAACTTGATACTTTTCTGGAAAGCGGTGGTGTCGGGAACATTGCCGAGAAATTAGCAATCCGGTCAACAGAAAAAATTTTGAAGTTGATCTGGGGGTAAAAGATCACCATAATTTATGTGTAATTTTGGTAAAAAGAAAGAAGTGAAAATCATTTAGGAACACTGAAAAAGTAACTAATGCCATTATTATAAATAAATGGAAGTTAAAGGTGAATAGTGGAAATTGGTCGGCCGGGGTTACAGAATGACTCCAGAACTATTTTTATAAATAAGTATAAATTAAAATAAGAATTATTGACTCCCCACTCTGATATCTAAATCTTAACAGAATTGACATAATAAATTACAGAAGATTTTGGACCAAAGTATAATAGATGGAAGTTGGAGTAATTAGTTGTAATTTACCAAATTGATTTTTCTTTATATTCCAACACTTAGCCATTTTATCATATATTCTTCTTTCCATTTTAGCACATCTTCTTCTTTCTTCCTTTCATGGCCGAACCATGTTCTTCCTTTTTTCCAAATTAATTCTTCATCTTTTCATCAAAATTTCTAAGGAAAATTGATGGAAACTAGATAATTTACTTAGTTCTCTTCATTTTCATCCTTAATTTGTAGAAAGGAGCTAAGGATTTCAAGGAATTTGGAGGAGAAAATTTCGGGTGGTTCATCCCATTTGAGGTAAGATGTGTTTTTGTTTGATTTTATGGTTTATTTAGATATTATTTAGGTTGAATTAGATGGGTTTGAAGTCAATTTATATCAATTGATGCTATTTGATGGAAATCCCTAAATTGGTTTGGTTAAATTGAAGTTGTATGAAATGACTTGATGATTTAGTGATTGATTTAGTTAATTGATGTTAGAATATGTTAATTGGATGTGAATAGATGAGTAATTGGTGGTTTTTTAATGTAGAATTGGAGATTTGACAAAGGTATGTTATAAAGCCCTATTTGGTGCAATTAAGGAAATTCGGTGGAATTGTCTTATGCAAAGGCTATTTGAAAACTTAGGTGAGTCTACATTGCATCATTTGATATGCCTATATCATGGAATTGTTGAATGGAAACCTATGGCAAAATCACCTTAGTGGCCGAACCCTACTTTACTATTCATTGCCTTGGTTTTTCTTGATTTTTGCCTTGAATTCCCTTGCCATTTGATCCTATTTTGATGTTGTTTAAATGTGTTTCTTTGATACCTATCTTGTTATTGCAATGTGGTTTGTTGATGATTCAAATGGGCAAGTCAAATTTGTAACCTAACCTATTGGCTTGTCATTGTATGCCCACCACATGTTCGATGAAATGCCTAGTTCATTGGCCATTGGCCTATTGGTTTGTATTCCATAGGCCTATCATTTGAATGCCATTGTCGCCAGCGACGTTGGCATGCCAATTGACCTACCATTTTCCGTCACCGAACCAACTTTTGTTCCAAGTCTTTCTTATTTTCCAAACTATTGATCATTGATTGTATATCATTTATAACATTACCATTGTTCTTATTGATAACAGAATTGACTGATATTTAACTGATTGATATTTGACTGATTGATTGTTAGATGCCATTGTTGCTTATGGTATCCCTTTTTATTGAACCTATATGGTTTGGCAGAGCTACCGATATGACATGGTAGTGGGTAAATACTGTCGACGATGTGCATATTGTATTACTGATGCCCTAGCTAGGAGGGGCTATAGTCCTGGCCATAGGGTCTAATCAGCCTTATGCTTACTGATACGGATTACTGGAGACCTATATGGTCCATACATATACGGATTACTGGAGATTGTATAATTTCTTTTCATGCAGTTCATCTCATTATCTGTCTTTCCATATAATACCGAGCCTATATTGCACTCTTTGGCTATACTGTACCCTGATATGGATTCTATATATTGTTAACTATCCTGCTGATACCATTGCTTTATTGATACCTACTGTTTATTATTGATGTATGTAGATTCACTGAGTATCATCTATACTAACCCTTTTCATTATTTAACCATTTCAGGAGAGGAGTAGGTTGCAGAATCCTAACGTCTGTTCATCTGTGGATTTCGGCTATAGTTTTTGATATATATATTCTATTCTGTATTATATTATTTTGGTGTTCATTATCTAGCTGCTCTATGGGGTATGTATGGGTTAGCTAGGAGATGAACATGTGTATATGATGCTTAATGGTATATTTGAGTTATATGATGATTATGTGATATGATATATAACTGTTACAGCCATTTGCAGCAAATTACAAAATGATTGACAGAATAACAGATTGAATGGTAACTAATTAAAATGGATATAGATTGTGGATTATAGATTATGCATGTGATACTGGGTTCTACGGGTGCCGGTCGTCATTGGCATCTCCCGTGCCCTAGGACTGTCGCGGTCCAGGAAATCGAGTCGTATCAATTAACATTTAGCTTATTACGACATCTATGAAGATGAACTTTTATGAGGAGATAATACAAAAAATGATGTTGTAGTTAAGTATAATTTTTTAATGTCTTAGGATATGAATAATCGTGTGAATTAGGAGTTCATTGTTTGTTTTATGAACTTAGGCATATGGTTAATATATATAGTTAATATTAAAATCGAGTATGATAGATGTTGAATATATATAGTTACAACGAATAAAAGTAGGAAATAATTGATGATAAGTCGGTAAAGCCAATAAGGTATGAGTCAAAATAAATATATAGTTAGCATTATAGTCTAGTCATAATGTGTTTATGAGATGAAGGCCATATACTATGTACGAAGAGCTCATGTCTTCTAAGACATGTGCATCAAACAAAATTAGAGTTCTTTAGTGGATTTTTTTTTTCTTAATGATAATAGTATGATGATTGTCTTTAACAAAGTCTATAATTATCAAGATTGATATTAGGTTTGTATTAATACAGAATGATAAAGTGATTGCTTATGTGTTGAGGTAAATAGTTCAAGAGTATTTTTAACACACTCTGATGCCTAATTAATATTGTTGAGGAGGATTAAAATGGCTCAAAGATAAGATCCATAATTGTGTAAGACTATAGATGAGTTAAAAATAATGGTACTAAAGATTTTCTGACTGAAGATGATGGAATATTTATATATGATTCCCATTTATATTTTTCATGTGTTGATAAATTGAGGAAATAGATTGTAGAAGAAACACACCTCATAACTTATAATGTAAATTCAAATACTACTAGTATGTACAAAAAAATAATACACTTATTGATGAAGTGGTATGAAAGAAATATATTGGAGTTTGTCTCTAAATTCCTTATATGTGTCAATAAGAAGTTAGAAGCATCAGAAATCTCCTAAATTGTTATAACCACTCCATAATCGTGAGTGAAAGTATGAAAGAATTTTTAAAGATCTTATGATTGGGTTGTCTAAGATTACTTCATTTATGACTTCATTTGGGTTACAGTAGACTGATTAACCGAGTCGATACACTTCATCTAATGAAGGTTAAGTACATAACAGCCAAACATGCTAAGTTATATGTATTGAAAAGATAGTTTATTTACATGGAGTGTCAGTTTCTATTATTCTAGATAGAGTACCTTAGTTTCCTACAAGACTTTAGAAATCTGTATTGGAAGCTCTTGGTACAAGGTTAGATTTAATCATTATATCCTTAGATGGATAGATAGTATGAGAGGACTATACAAACTTTTGAAGATACACTTCGAATGTGCGTGAATAATTTTGGGTTAATTGGGATTAATATTTGCCATTAATTGAATTTCTTATAATAATAGTAATTATGTTAGTATGAGATCGTACCTGTTGAGACATTGTATGGTAGAAAATGTAAGTCTCAATGTCTTTGAGAAGAGGTTGAAGAGAGACAACTGACAGGACCTAATTTGGTCCAAATAACTTGTAAAAGGTCCTTCAATCTATAAACAACTAAAGATAATTTTAATAGGCAAAAGAGTTATGCAGGTCCTAGGTATAAAAATGTTTCTTAAAGTTTATCATGTGAGAGGAGTTATAAGGTTTGTTAAGAAGGTGAATTGACACCAAAATATATATGTCCATATGAAATACTAGAGAGAGTTGGAAAACCTTATTATAAACTAGAATTGTTATCAGATCTTTTACATATTGACTTTTTATTTTATATATCTATATTGAGAAAATACATTTATGATTTTTCTCATGTTTTATAGCCTCAAGTGGATAAAAACTTAGCATTTGAAGAGATACCTAAAGCAATTATTCATAGCCAAGTCTGAAAATTAAGAAGCAAAGAGATTCCTATGGTTAAAATCCAGTTGCAGAATCAAGGATCAAATGAGTGTACTTAGGAAAGTGAACTATATATAAAGCTCAAGTATTCTTATTTATTTAATCATTGAGATATATCTTTTTCCTTAAATATGAGGACAAATTTTTATAAGAGGAAGAAGAATGAAACAAATTGATCTTTATTTGTTGATTTACCTTTGAGTTAAACAAAGTTTTAAGGCTAATGACATCAACTTCCATATTCATTTATGTGTTCTCATGCATGAAGCTAATTAAATTTTCATATTGCATGTACTATATTGGTGAGTTAGACATAGCATTATGCATGTATATGACAAGTTTAGATTGAACTTAAGTTCTAATATGCTATGCTGAGCCCATATGTATTGATTTGTTAATCCAAGAATTTAAATTGATGAATTACAAAAGTGTAAGGATGAATCCTTATTGATGGAGGTATATGAGCTTTAAGTGAACTTACAAATTCTTGTCATTATATGTTTAGGAGACTTAATATCTCAATTAAATTCTATAGATGTAAACTAAGTAGCAATTCCTAGAGTAGGGATTCCTTTTGGTAGTGATGGGTGTTAGTCCCTTTGGCAACCAAGAGGAGGGTGAATTGGTTGTCTTTAAAAATAATAACCAATTAAAAATATGATGAAGGAAGAGAAGAAGAAAATCAACACAAAGATTTATAGTGGTTCGGCCAAAAACAAGCCTATGTCCACTCTTCAAGATCACACTTGAGTATTTCACTACCTTTGATCCTTTTGCAGGTTCAAGATCAAACCTAAGTGTTTTGGTTCACACTTTAACCTTATATAATGTGTTTTTCTCAAATTAGGTTCACACACAACATTTTACAATAAATACAAGTACAACTTGATTTTGCATAATAAATATGAATGATCTAGCAATAAATGATTATGAACTTGTTTAAAGGTTATTCTCTATTCATTTAATACAAATCAACTCATATTTATAGTCTTGAGTTAAGAAAGAGCCATTTAAACTCATTTTCCCGCAATAAATGCTCCTGAGAATTTGCTCCAATGGCTATTTTACAGGTGAGTCGCGCCCGCGACTCACACCGTCGTGCCCGCGACTGGCTTTACTCTTTTTGGCTCGAAGAACACCATATTTGAATTTTCCAAGTCGCGTCCATGACTGAACCTGTCGCTCCCGCGACTTTTTGTGAGATTCAAATTTCAAACTCTGTTGAACTTCTTCACACCTGCAACTGAGCTTGAACAGTCCTGCGAATATATCTGGTCGCACCCGCGACTGAGGCATGTTGTGCCTGCGACTAAATCACACTGTTCAATCTTAAGCTACTAGATGTTTTGAATTATGCAAACTTTAATTTCGAGCCTGCAAATAATTCTGTCACACCCGCGACTATCTTGTGTCGCGCCCGCTACCGGATGGACGCTGTTCACCTTGAAGCTACTGGATGTCTTGAATTGTTAGGTCCTTAATTTCACGTCCGCGACTTTAAAGTGTCGCGCCTGCAACTTGAATCTCTTCAAGACTGTGACTGGATTTGTCACATCTGTGACTAAACTTGTATCTAGAGTCGCACCCGTGACTACAACTAGTCGCTCTCGCGACTAAGCAGCATCCTGCAATACTTCAGAGAAATTCTTGGAGATTCTTGCACATAATCAAAAAAACTTATTAGTCCAATAATTTGTTATTTGTAACCATCAAAATGAGTATGAAGAAGACCTTAAGGTCTAACAATCTCCCCCTTTTTGATGGTGACAAACAACCAATTTTTAAAAGAAGGTGTATGATGATGTGTTTTAAATGATTTAAAAAAACTCCCCCTAAATTTGTGCTTTACTTTAAAAAGAATATAGAATTTGACATTTGTACATTAACTCAACTCATATTATCTGTCAAATATAACTCACATATCACAAAAAATAAACACAAGTCGAAAAACACAAATCATATAGCCAATTTTCTCCCCCTTTGTTTGATACCAATCAAAAAGGAAATAATCAATTCATTACAGAAATGAGTTTGTTACAAACAAAGGCAAAA
>CANXYC011278024.1:0-12965 GCA_948193065.1 Aleurites moluccanus | reverse complement strand
ATTAAGGTCACTTTGTCAAAAGAGTTACAATTATTTAATTAAAAATCAAATTCTATGTGATGCTTACAATTAAGCTTAATTAGAGCTTCAAACTAGAAATAATTATTTCACTACCTATTTCATTCAATTAAATTCTCAACTAAATTCTATAATTCCTTTTTAATATCTATATTTAATTGTCCTTAATTAATTTCGGTTATTGATCTCTTGAGAATCTCAAAAAAAAGAAAAAAAAATATTATACTTGATTGACGGTTCATTCGGTTTTTCGTAAATCCCTTTCAAACTCTCAATATTTCTTCTTAATTTCCTTTTATACTTGGGTGAGTTATTACACTTCCTCTTGACGTACTACAGGTGGTGGAACTACTAGAGGAACAGGAATTTTCGGAGCCTGAACTGGAGGTACCTGCTGCTGCCTTTGCTGAGTAATGAACTCAGCTATCATTGCATAATTCCTTTGCAGCTGATCTAATTGCTGAGCCATATTAGCCACATCTACTGGTGGCACAACAGGAACTTTATTTCCTCCATTTCCACCCACAAAACCTTCTTCAGAAGGCAATTCCCACCTTGGACGATCTCTACCTCGTCCTCTACTACGACGCGGAGGCATCTCGATACTGATAAGAGAAACAAAGCAAACTTAGATTCAAAACACAAGATTAACGCAGATCTATACCAAAGAAATACACAACATTAACGTGACATGAATCCTATGCTCCGTAGTTATCTTAATCAACACTTAAACTAGGGCTCATGCACATCTATCTATCTTTTATCTTAAGGATTATAAACCTATAGCTCTGATACCACCTTTGTCACACCCCAACTCCAGTGGTGCGACGGTCCTAGGGCAAGGGTAGGCTTAAGGCCACCGTAAACCCGTAGAACACTCATATCCTGGATCTCATTTATAATACACATTCAAATCAAATATAGATATCATTCAATATTCATTTCTATGATTCATGTAATCATAATTCATATCTTTATATTTATCATTTTATAATTTCCTCTTATTCCTTACTGATCAAAAGATGCATCCCACATCACTAAGGAATAAGGGCAACTCAAAATGTAACAGTTCATACATCAAAATAATGTCATCCTCAATAACTAACTATGGAGCTCTAGAGTATACTCCCAATACATACAGTACCATAATACCATTCAATGAATATATATATATATATATCAAAATAATTACAATGAAGGCTTCTTGGAGGAATGAATCAAGAAGCTCGATCTTCTATATTAGCTCCCTCACGAGCTACATTATCACCTGAAATCCACAGAAGATGAGTGAGCCTTCAACTCAGTAAGATATGAACATGCAATATAGAAGAAATATATATACATATATATATAAATCAATCCAAAGGAAAGGTCAATTCAAAGAACGTGGTTAAGAAATTATCATATGGTTAGGCTTACAAGAACAGGAGTGCACACAATTGAATAACACTGTCAAATCACATGATAGAACTGCAAAGTGCATCAGTAGCCTTGCTACCTATCATAATAGAGCGTATCGGTTATCCTTGCTACCTTATCGCAAATGCATTCTTGGCCAGGCATACGCCTAGAGCTCATGGTTCCCTTTAGGTGGAACACTGATAAAAATCCTATTAGCTAGGTTCCCAAAGTGCACAATGGACCGATGAATTTACTCTCATTAGGAAGAGCGTTCTATTCATAAGGTCATACGGTTGTCATTTACATTATATATGTACATGGTAGTCACATGAAACAAATGGTCAATTTTGGTTTTAGAATATCTTGGAACTTTCATTTAATAGTTTAATAATACAATGTCAAATAACATGTGAATCATGTGGGTGAACATTAAGAATGCTTGGACATATCGTTTCAATGAAGCAATAAGCAAATGCAATGTTCATACTTACCTCAAAGTAATTTATCCTCAATTACTTGTAAAATCAATAATTCTCCTTTAATTTCTTGAATACTCTTCTTCTATGAAAATTTTCCAAATTCTCACAATTAGGATTTTTTCAATTAATAATACATAATAAAGTTCCTTGTAATATTAACCATCTTATAGTTTCTATTTTTGATTCCCAAAATTAATTTAATTCATCTCTTAAAAAAGATCTGAAATTAATTACAAATTTACTGTTCACACCACTATTAATGATAATCCATAAATTCTGATTTCTCCCTTATTAATTATAATTAATAGCCTTAAATGCTTGCAATAAGTCCTATATACTCATAGTAAATTATCCTAACCAACAAAATTTATTAATCTAAAAAGAGAATGAAATTTGAAGAAAAATTACCTTATTTCTCCAAAAATTGATTTCCTTGAAAATTTGCTTTGAAAATGAAGATTAATGCCTTAGAATGTGATAATTTAGTGATTTAATGCATTAATTTTGAGTATTAATGCATTAAAAAATAAATGGGACAAATCTGAGAAGAACTGAAGAAAAACGAAGAGAAGAAGTAGAAAAATCGTGAAGAAAATAGCTATTGGGCATCTGGCTAAATAGGCTACTGCCTCACAATTTCCCATTCGCCAGCTCACCTCACCAATCCACCTCGGCAATGCCACCTCGCATAAGCCAGTTCGCCAATCCCACTTCGCATGTCCACTTGCATATGCCGCCTCGCATATGCCACCTTGCCAACTCGCCTCACCTATTCCCTCTTCGTATATGTCACCTTGGCAATGCCTCTTCGCCAACTTGCCTCGCCTATTCCCTTTTCGCATATGCCACCTCGGTAATGCCTCTTCGCCAAACTCGCCTCGCATATTCCCTCTTTGCATATGCCACCTCGGCAATGCCTCTTCGCCAATTGCCGCCTCGACAATCCCACTTCACCAATCTCGCCTCGTCTAACTTCACTTCGCATATGCCACCTCGGCAATACCACTTCGCCTAATGCCACTTTGCCTATTCCCTCTTCACCAAACCCCGCTTCGTGAACTACCTCCTCGCATTTGCAGGCTTGCAAATTCCACCTCGCATTGCCAGATTCTGCCGAACTGAAACCCCTTTCTCGACAACTCATATTAAATAAGCTCGCAAATGAGCTACAAATATCTAAACTCCCTGATTCTTTTTGTCACTTAAAATAGACACTCATGGTTCCAACATAACCAAAATTTAAATCAAAAGGATATCTACACAAACCATGGTGAATTTCTAAATTTCACCCTGACTTTACTGCCCAAAATCCTTTGAACAAGTATGATTAATTTCTCTCTCAACTGAGTTATACTTATCCAATTCCACAAAAATTTTACAGATAATAACATAACACATAAAGGAACATTTCTCATGTTTACACTTTTGGCTCATTCAGCCTCAATCATTCCCAGAAAAATTAAACATTCTCAGATTTTTGTAGAAAATAATGAACCAGATAGGTTCTATTCAAGGAGGCATAACTCTTCACACACACAAAATTTTATAGAACCATTTTACAGACTTAAATATAAGGTATAAATCTACAACTTTTATGTTTTACACTTTATCAAATTATTCCTTTAAAATCATGAAATCAGCCTCACAAAGTCCTCCATGTATACAGAATTTTTGAATTTCTTCAAAATATTTTTATATCCTCAAATAATTCAACAAACATACAATTATTAAAATAACAAAACAAATGACAGATATTACAATTAATATCATTGTCAATATCAATAATCAATAATAGGTTCTCATCAATGAAAATCATAAGCAATGAACATGGCATTGGAGAATCAAATATTAAGGTTTGGTTTCACAATGAACTTTCCAAGAAATAATAATAGACAAATAAGTATAGCAAATTTCAAATTCAATTCAAGAGGTTTAATTGATTCCAATGACTAATATGGTTAGAATGTGATAAATTTCATTTACAATCATATTATGATAAATGTCATTTATCATGTAACAATGGTTGGTCAATATTCAAAAATATAATCAAGAAAATCATATTTCATATATGCCAAGATAATGGCTTAGTAAGATCCAATGGATTAATTAGGAAACAATAGATAGCAATAACAATGTATATGAGACTTAGAAGATAGGATCATGGCATAATCAATGAACTTGAAACATAGATGAATAATGTAGATTTTATTAAAGAAAGGTATTTATATGTTACTCACCTCGAAAACAAAAAGAACCAAAATAGATTTCATTCTCTACTCAACATAAACAATATGGGTGATCACATAACTCCACCTCATCTTTATCTTTTTCTTTCCTCTTGGAAGATACAACACATAAAGGTTTAATTTAGAGTTCTACTTACACTTAACTTGCATGAAATAAACTTGACAAATACATTGCCTTAAAATTCCCTTATTCTTTTATGTTTTCTTTATGCTTTTCATTTCTGACAGCTCTTCCTTCTTTTAACATATTTTGAGTTTTACTAACCCAATTTCTCTGATTCTTCTTTCTAATAAAACTAGACATATATAAATCTAACCTATCCAAAAATTAGATTATTCTGAGTTTTACAAAATTTGTATTAAATTTTTAAACTTCACCTTGCAATTTTGCCAACTACTTTGTAGAACCTATCCAGTAGGTTCCACTATTTCTAATGCAACTCATTTTATACATATCCAAATCCCATTCTATTTTCATAGGATTTTAGATAAGATGTAAAGGAACAACTTTCATGTTTTTAGATTGTTTTAATTTAGACATTATGGTTTTCAAATTTAGAGATTTCAGGACTGCATATTCCTGAGTCTGATTCTAAATCCGGTTCTGAGTCAGTAGCTCTCAGGAACCCATATCTACTAGGTTTCTTAATATTTTACAGAGAATTTTAGGGACACTTAGTTAAGATATAAAGATACAACTTGTATTTTTTAATTATTTTCATTTGATCATTTTAAGGACATGAAATGATTGTTCCAAATTTCTGCTTAAACTCAGGATTTTTGCTCTTTTATGAATTTCAGACTTTCTCCACTTCCTTTATGTTTCTTCAACTTCACTTTAACTTCTATTAATTCATTCACTTAAAAATTCTAGTATATTAGACTATTCTCAAAACCCTAATTTAACTTCCTATTATATCATTTAGGCAAGTATTCATATTTACTACTTAAACATAGGAAAAAGCTAAGGAAGATGAAGTAGTTACCTTATTTGATTAGCTTTCTTTATTCTTCTTTGCTATTTATCACCAAAACCACCATTTCATCTTCATTTTTCCATCACCTAACTTCATAAATCTTCCATTTCCATCACTATATCATGCTGAAATTTCAGCCACCTTATTTGAATGAAGGAAGAAAGTGATTTGCTAGCTTAAAATTGAAATAATTTTGGAGGAAGCAAGCTAAGCAAGGTTTGGCCACCAAGAAGCATTTGTACAGATTTTCTATTTCATTTCTTCTTATATAGAAATAATTCATTTCCTTTAGCCAATAAGAAATTTTTTAATTTAATTAATTAGAAGATAATTGATGGATTTATGACATAAGCATAGTGATGTCATAAATCCATTTTTAACAAATTCATTTTTATTTTCTTATGGTCACAAATTAATCAATTAGTAATTAACTTAATTGAATATAAAAACTAGATTATAATTCCTTAAATTGTTGGCCCACCATTGTTGACTTTTCTTGTTTTTAATTAAGTTTAATTAAGCCAATAAATCAAAATTTAGCTAATTAAGTCATTTATGCATTTTTCACTTATATTTAGTTCATTTCTGTTTCATTTTTAGGCACTCTCAGTTTATTCAAATGTCTTGAATATATTTTTATTTTAGTTGTTAATCTCTTTGGTTGATGTAGGAAAAAGAATTTCTCAATTTGGATTTTCCTACAATTTATTAAAAATCTTTGAGTGAAGGGTGTTCAAATGAATTTCCTTCGAAAATTTTGATTTAATTTGATTTATTCTTCATCTAATTCTTCCCTTTTTATTATCTATTAAAATTTTCTAGGTTGCCTTAGGAATCTATTTGAATTTTCTCTAATTGCATCTAGCTCATACTTGCTTTAAAAAATTTAAAAAAAAAATTCCTACCCGATTTGAGCTTCAAAACTCGATCTAACAATTGCACATACATTGCATATCAGGTTATTACAATTGGTCATCATCACAGCTTTTGAAATTTGAATTTGTGAGAAGAGGGGAGTTGATAGCATGTGAGGCATCTCCTAACAGCTCGAGAAGGCAACCTTGTGGAGCAGCATCATTAGACTTGTGAACTAGAGAATCATTATTTACAGAAGGGTTTATTGCAAGGTTTACCAAAGGAATTCTAGAAATTGAGTTAGAAGGGCTATGAGAAGAAAAAGGTACATGAAATAATGGAAACCAAGGGGAAGGAGGGACATTTTTCTCCTTATTCCGAACAGAAAAACATGTGTTCTTACCTCTTCAAATACACGGATGGGGAACTCTTGTCCATAAATGATAACTTCCACTGTATTGGTAATTATATTTGGGATGGAAGCGAATAATTTGAGTCTCGCAACATCAAAACTTTTCTTATCCGAGGTGGATGCATCTAAAGTTATGAGAGAGCCCCAAATACAGAAGAATCGATGAAAGAACTCATGGTACCAAGCATGAAGTAGAACTCCTTCACATCTGATCCAAACAAACCTTTTATTGCAAATATTTGTTGGCTCCCTTTTTTTGACAAAAACAAACAAGTTGCCCAGCCACTCTAAGCCTCCATCCAACATCTTATTCATGTAATCAATGGATAAGAATGTTAAAAAGAAAAGTTACCTTCCATTGGTCTGTAAAAACCCCCAACAAAAGCTTCACATTACAAACTAGCCTGAATTAAATTGATATTTTCTGGATTTCTCACTTCTACAGCCAGGCTACGTTTAAGCCATTCACAATCTTCTTCTTTATGAACAAATTTCACCTTGCAAATGGAGGATCCTTAGAGATAAATCTGAAGTCTGTAGGGGATTCTTTAATACTCTATTTAAAACCGTTAGAATGAGATGCTTTGTGACTTTGTTATTTTTTTATTTTTTATTTTTGCATAGTTAACCTGATTCAATATGCACCAATCTAACTACCATTTATTTTCTTGATTATAGTTTGAGTATTCACTTCTTCAGAAAATCTTACAAAGTCATACCTTTCACCAAATTTATGGAGTCTATTAGAAATGAATACATTATAACTTTTCATACCATTCAAAAATTCTATGAAAGTCAGAGATAGGCCAATTGATAGGAAGGTTGTCAACAAAGAGGTTGAGAGGAGACATGTAAGGAGGTGTCACAGTGCATAGAGCAAGTTTAAGAATTGTTCAGTTCTCTCATTCTTAACAATCAAAGAAGCAACAAGAATTAGTGTTGGAAGACTAGTTACATATCAATCATATAGTTTTGTAATTTGATTGATTTATTAATTCTAAATTAAAAATTTTAATTAATTTGATAATATAAGATAATTAATTATTAAATTCATGAATTAGAGTTTAAGTTTTTTTTTTTTTTTTTTTTGAGGAAATTAGAGAGTTTAATTAATAAGAAGTTTAATCATAATAGTTATGTTAAACTAAATATCAATTGTATATTTGATAATTCATTCATTCACGCATATAAAATCATATATTATAATATTTTAAAACTGCATATAATTGTCTCATTTAAAATTGAAATTCTAGTCTATATTAAATATGGGAGGTGATATTAGTATTTCTTTTTTAGATTTTATCACTCTTATTTTCTTTTCTATCATTGAACTCGACTATAATACCCTTAATGCATTATTTAAATAATAATTTTCACAGAAAAAATGCTTAATTAAACTTCATTTCTTTATTTATTATTTTTAATTCACAGGCATATATATATAGATAAAATTTTGATAATAAAAATATATTTAATAAATATATAATTTATATACAATAAAATATTTAATATATATATAAACAAAGATTTAAGTGAAATTTTTATTTTTTTTAGTTCTCATAAGAAAAAAGACTTATGTATTAAAAAAAAAAGAAAGGGAAATTTAAGTTCCATTTAATTTTATTTTTTATTCGTGTTTTTATTGAATAAAAATGTTATTTATACATTTTTTTAAAAATATTAAATATAGAGTTTTTTTATAAAAGTTGAAATAAAATATTTATTTTTCCATATTATAAAATAAATTTCTTTTCCTTTTTAATTTGATCATTTTATTTTTTAGCAAATATTTTTTAACAATATATTTACCAAGATAATATTTTAACATTTTATTATTATTACTATTTAACATCTTATTTCTTTTCCTTATAAAATATTTTAACAAGAAAGATAATTTACCAAATTAAATTTTAAATTATAATCCCGCTAACATTTTATTTAAAGAATTTTTTTTAAATTATGCTCATTTAAAATATTTTTTAATTATATATTTACTAAAATATCTTAATAATTCATATATATTTTGAAAATTGAATAAATTATAGGATTAAAATAACAAGGAAAGAATCAAATAATCATATGCATATTATTAAAAAAATAATAATTTTAAAATTATTATATTATTTTCAAAATATATTGAGACTTCGTATTAGCATTTTTGCATTTTTTATTTGGTTAAATTAACTTATTGATAATAAAAAATTACTTCCAAAATAAAGATTAAACATAATATAAAAATAAAAGAAATTTTTTTTGTAACATATATGATATTTTCTTATGTAAAAATTTATATATTTATTAAATATAGTTTTTAGCCTCATTTTTTTCTAAAAAGTAATATATATATATATATAACAAGATTTCTATGTATTAAAAGTAATAATAATAAAGAAATGAAAATTAAGTATTACTTATAAGAATTATTAATTTAAATGAAACAAAGATATTATAATCAAGCTTAATAATAATAAAAAAATAATATGGGTGCTAGAAATCAAAAAGTGAGTGCTAGAAACTAAAAGGAGAGTGTCATTATCATCTTCCTTAAATATGTATTGATTTTCAAGTTTGACTAATTATATATGAGAAAAAATTTTATTTTAAATTTTTTGAATTGATTTATTTTAAATTTTTAACTTTTGTTCATGTAAATTATTATATATACATAAGCAATATGAAAAAAAAAAAAGAAGAGACAAAAACGTATATTAAATATGTGTATATAAATTTTTTTCATGAAAAAGATATAATTTATAGATTAAGAAAATAAAAAATAAATAATGATAATGATTTATTTGAACAATAAATATTTTTCATACGGCTGTAACCTGAATTATGAAAAAAAAATGAAATAAAAGAATTAATTTTAATAAAAATAAAATAAATGATGAATAATAAATGTGCATATAATGATGAATAATATTTTAATTACAAACATATAATACCAAATTCTTGTATATTGAGTAACTAAAGTACTTATACGTATAATTTTTTGAAAAATAACTAAAATGAGATTAGAAAGTAAAAATGATTTCTAATAATTGATTAAATAAATTTTAATTAATATATAAAATAATATAATAAAAAAAATAAATGCATGCAAAGCGCTGGCTAATTTTTATTTATAATTATTCTCAAGATTATTATGTTTGAATCTCATTAAATGGAGTGAAAAATAATTCTCTCTTAATATTATGCCACTTATCTGATGAGAAATAAATTTCATTCTTATATCTAAGTCTCAAACATAGCATCCGACTCACTTTACAAAAGAATACAAATGGACATGAAAGGCCCATAAGGTAACATCCCCAAGGATGACTTATGGATATGATTTTTAAGACTCATCTAAGATGAGTCATCCTTCTAAAAGTGTCTCATCAAGGCACTGCCTCGCTAGACCAAGTCACTCAACGGATCATTGGTCCCCATTTCATACTAGTTTCATCAGATGAGGAGTTGAGATTCCTCGTCTATTTAAGTTATGCCATAATGTATGGGTAACAACATTTAAAAACTCGGAATATGTGAGACATTAATATGCCAAAACAGGGTAAGCGTTCTAATCCTGATAAGTTAAAGGCACTATTCAGTATGTCACAGCGCATAACAACACTCAGTATGTCAATAGCAGTGCACTTTAAGTATAACAGTCAACATGGCAGAAGGAGCCTGATAGGCTTAACAGCAAAACAATACAATCCCACCCACTACATGACATTACTCATCTTTGAGATGAGGTCACGTATCCATCAAAGTGATCCAACGATAATAGCTGAAGAAATTACCAACAGAGTCAAATTCTCTCTATAACTTCTAACCTCGCTCTTTCACTAAAAGTTATGTCTTAAGGTTGATCATCTTCTTTCTTGAGAACTCTAAAATCAAGTCACTGTCTTAGGCATATAAAAAGTTTTTAATTTCTAAGTTCAAGCTTGATATCTTTATACTATTTATTCATCTTCCAGGCCCAAGAAATTCCCTCAGGCCCAAATCTAACAAAAAGATCCATCACATATTTCTTAAAAGATCTTTGGATTATCAAATTGCGTCCGCCATCTATGGGAAACATCTAGTTTCAATCATTATATCTCTTTTTCTTCTTCCTTTTGAGGACTGCGACACTCGCAATTCTCTCTTTGCTTATATACCAATTTTTTGTTTCTTGAACTCAAGAAGTATATCCTAAATAAATAAAATCATATCACACCTTCTTATCTTCTTAGTAAAATGACTCAAATTCATTGAGAAGATCCTTGAACTTCATATCAAACACCTCCTGAGAATAACATAACTTCAGCTCAAAATGGCCAAAGTTTTTAAAATGCCACCCCTCTCTTTGCTCCAGGTTTCTGTATAAATACTTCCCTGCAACTTATGAGTGTCATTACAAATCAACTTAGATCAACCATACTATGCAAGCCCTTGCTGCAGGTTCTAATCACCAAACACCTAATAATTAAAACACAAGTTGAGTTCCAGAAACTACTCTACGTGATGGTCTAGTACATATAAACAGTACATATATGCCAATCAAACAGTATTTGAATTGAATAATCCAATTCCACTATATATACACATATATGCCTAAAAGGAAATAGTAATCATAATAAGCTGTACTCAAGACTGCACACGCGGTATCACAAAAACTTATGCAATACGCGTATATCTCTAGCTATTATTAGGTATTATTTTCAAATGATTAATTTAATATAATACAAATTTAAATTGCAAAAAAATTAAATAAACAAAGATGCTAACTCAAATATATAATTGTAAGTCATTTAATTATAGCAATTTAATTTTATATGTAATTCATGGGCTAAATTATCTAACAGATTGATAAAAGGTCCTATCATAATAATGGTTGGGAGGGAGACTTAAAATTGAGAATTCCCACTATTCAATAGACCTTCAAAGAGAAAGAGAACATTCATTGATTTTTTTTATTTTGTAAATTATTTTATATGAGTTATAAAATGACATACCTTTTTCATCATAATTTTCACTAGTTTTTTTCTTAAGGTTCTTACCATGATGGTAGATGGGAAAGAGAGAACTTGAAATTAAGACATTTAGGCCTTGTTCAGTTGTGGAAAAGAAGGACTGTTTTCCAGAAAATAATTTCAAGAAAATAAAAAAATAGAAATTGATATTTAGTTAGAATTATTTTCTAAATAGAATACTAGAAAATAGTTTTCTGAATTTTTCAAATTTATAATTAATATAAAAAAAAAACTCCTTTTAGTAGTTTTTAATTATTTCTCTTAATAAAATACGCATTGGAAAACATGATATTTTCTAAAACGGTATTTTTTTAACCTTCGAATCCCATGAACTCTTCTTTTAATTTATTTTTTAAACCCTTTTCTTTATATTATTTATACAATCTCATTGTTACTACTCATATCTATTTTGCTAAACGAACAAATTCATTACTATTATAAATTAAAGGTTAGTCATTTTTTTTATTTCATATATTTTTAGTATTAATTTTTTGTAGCAACAATTTATGAGAAAACAAAGAAAATCAATTTTTGTTTGTAGAAAGCGTGTTTTTCAAAAGCGACAAAAATAATAGACACTAAAAAAAGAAAGACATTTTTCTTTTTGCCAATTTCAGATAAAAACAAGAAAAAACAAAAGTTGCTTAATTCACTTATTATACTTTTTGAATGTTATTTTTTTATTAATTTGAAATTTTTTATTATTATAATTTATTAATTATATCTTTATATATATTTATTTAAATGATTATTAATATTATTATTATTCAATAAATATTTTATAATAAGCAATTAGAAAATAAAAAATGAAAAAAATATAAAATTATGAACAATTAAAAGTATTTTTTATTTTTCTATTTTCTATTTGAAAAATAAAAAATTAAAAAAAAAAACGAAAAAGAAAACTGGAAAATGTAAATGAAAAATATTTTTCACGACTAAACATAGTTTTAGCTTTTAAAAGAAAGTAGGGAAATTTGTTGATATAGTGAGTGTTACTTAACATTGTTGTTCACCGTGTTTTTACCTTTTAGCGATTTGCAATCACACTTTTATACCAATTACATATTTAGTCATAGTTTTACCAAACACTCTCTAAAACGTGTTTTCTTTAAGCCACAAATACCATCTTATTTTCAATAGAGTTTTTCAAGCGGATTTTTTAATATTTTGAAGACAAAAATTAGCCTTACCCTTTTTTTTTTTTTTTTTAAAAGACAACCTTTACCCCCATTGGACTCTCGAGACAACTCTCTTTTCTCAAGGGCCTGGGCAATGGGAAGGTGATGGAGATCCTCTTAACCCTTGTTCCAGTTCCAACTCTGATGGGTTTGACGAAGGCAATTTGATCCTCTCTTGATGCAGATAAGAAAAGATGAGGCCACAGTCCATGAAAAAGATTTTCGGAAATTCTACAACGGTTTCCAATGATTGATTTTTATTTATGAAAATAATTTGTTTATGGATAGATAATCGAGGAGTTTTTTTTTTTTTTTTTTTTTTTTTTTTTTTTTTTTTTTTTTTTTTTTTTTTTTTTTTTTGTGTGTTTTTATTTATTTTTTTTTTTTTTT
>CANXYC011277892.1:0-16681 GCA_948193065.1 Aleurites moluccanus | reverse complement strand
TTAAAAAATAAGTGTATATGAAATTATTTCATAAAAGAAAATTTCATGCTATTATACTTTTGTAATATTTTATTACAAATTTATAGAACTGCCGATATAATATAAATTTATTATTATTCAATTAAACCTACAAAAAAATTTTAATAAACACTTAAATTAATTTTAAAATAAATATGTGTTAACTAAGTAGTTTTTTTGTTTTTCTAAATTGTTAAAAAAAAAGATTTTGATCAATTTAAAATAAAAACTTAGGATTGAAAGAGTGAGTTATTTAGCTTGAAGGTGGAGAGAGAGAGTTTTGTGAAAAAATAGACTGCTAATAAATAAAATAAAAAAATAAATAAATAGAGAAAGAAGAGGAAAAAATGATTCAAAATAAAATAAGCTTACCGGTTCAATGAGTTACCGACTCAATAATTTCTATTTACAAGTTAAAATTTACTATTTCAAAATCAAGTAAACTTTACTTGAAAAAAAATCAAGTAACCATAGCACACACCGAAATTGAGTCTTTTTGATACAGAGTTGATAGTTTCATGATTATATATAACGGTCGGCTCGAAACTGACTATTTTATAATTCAATTTTGACAAAAATAATTAATTTAAATTATTTAAATAATAATTAATTAGATTATATAAATCATTCCCTTATTCATGAATAATGTGGGATCACTTTCCCACTTATCCCAACACACGGCTTGATGTTGGGATATTACATTATACTATTCACATGAAAGAATAAAGAGACTTTCTGAAAGCCCAATTTCCAATACTAATAATTAGATTATAAATTTGTAATTGAATTTAATCGAAAATTATATATTATAACCAAGTAAAGGTATATATAATTTTTTTAATTAAAAAAGGGCAACTTAAAGTATGTGCAACTCAAGTTTCAAGCCATTATAGTCAATGGCAAAAGAATCAAAGGCAGCAGTAAAAACCATATCTTATATATCCTTAATAATATTTTTGTTGTACATATAGAATGCACATGATTACAATTAAAGTTGGACTAACTCTTAGGCAATTTGCACATAAAGTTGCGTTATTTTATCATTAATCAAACTGAAGATCCCTTCCCTAGTATTCTACTAACTATATTATTATATTCATATTCCATTATGACTGATTATAATTTCTCTCTTTATATGGGTGTGTGAGAGAGAGTTTAAAGCAACGGGAAAAAAAAAAAAAAAAGAAGAAGAAGAAGAGGAAGAAGAAAAAGAAGAAAAGAGAAAAGCTCAGTGGGAGAGTGGGGAATTAAGCAGCCAAAAATAGGAATGAACAAATTGGGATTGTGTTGGATTTTACAAAATCTAAATCTGACTCATTTAATAATAAAAATATTCGCAGACGGAGTGAGACAGATAACAGAATGGAACGAATATATCTATTTATATATTTTTTTATTTTTTATTTTTTTAAATATATATATATTTATGTTTTTTTTTTCAAATATTCATATAATATAATTTATATTTCACATAAAAAAATAATTATAAATTAAAAATATAAAAATTATATATAAATAAAATATTAAAAAATAAAAATATATATAATATATATAATCGGGTCAGGTTCGGGATGGATATTACCATTATTTAAATCCGACCTAAATTCGTCATGGGTATAAAATAAAAAATTTTGTCTGTCTATTTACTTAATTAATAAGATATTATTTGCACCATTTAAATTAGGCCGAATCGGATATTCGCGGATGGAGCTAAAATTGCTATCCCTAGCCAAAAGGGTGTGAGGAAGCACAAACCTTCATTTCTTGGCAGGAAAAGAAATGGGGAGAAAAGGTTCTCAAAATAGGATATAACTGCTACATTTAAGTCGGGCCAAATCGAATATTTGCGGATGGAGCTAAAATTGCCATCACTAACCAAAAGGGTGCGGGGAAGCACAAACCTTCATTTCTTGGCAGGAAAAGAAAGGGGAGAAAAGGTTCTCAAAATTTAACTTGTTCTATTTGTATGGCCAACCTATGCAGAAAAGATGGGGAACATGATACACACACCCACACACAAATATATATATATATATATATATATGTATGGGACCAAGCCTATACACAGGTTTTATTTTGTTTCTCTGAAAGTACTAACACAGACAAAAATGAAAAGTCCATTGTGTATATGCTTAAGTTTTCATTTTAACTTAAATGGGAAAAAAAAACTGATTATTTAGTGATTGAATGCATATTATATATAAAAATAAAAAATAAAAAACAAAATCTTAATAATCTTTCATTAATTAAAAATTATTGAGTTTACCAAGAAATATAGAAATTAATTCTATTATTATTAGTCACAATCAGTGAAAGAAAATTATTAATTATTATTATTGATATATTTAAACATTTTAAATACATAAAATTATTTTTAGCATTAGGATTTAGGAGTAAGATAGTTGGAATTTAGATTTTTTATTTAAATCATATATATATATATTTATCGATAAATTATATTTATATTTATATTTGACTCAAGAAAATATGGAGACATAATTTGAAAGTTTATAAAATTGTTTGTCTAAAATAATGTGAAATTTTAATGAAAGTTGTTACTTTGTAAAATGTAATAATAAATTGTGGAAATATTGATACATACATAACTTTTAGGAAAATAACCTTAAAAGAGGAGTGCAAATAATAATTTTTCAAGCTTTTAAGGACAGTACCCCCTTTTTTATATATAATTTTTTTTATGATATATATATATATATATATATAACTTATTAATAATTAATTAGTAATAGGTCATCATTTACTTTTGCTTGAATTTTTTTTTTTAATATCTATACGAGTTTAAATGGTATTACAGTTGAATTTTAAGGTAAGAAAAAATTAAATAAATTTTATTTTTTTTATGAATCTCATTCTGCTAGATTCTAATATTAGAAAATTTAAAAAAAAAAATATTCAAGAAAATTATTCACTATAACGTCGCAAAAACAACAAAAGTTTAGAAAACTTGGAAAGAAGAGTAGGCCTAACTAATAGAAAATATTGAGGTATGATTACTTGAGGTAACTTTGTGTCTACATTATCAAAACTTAAACTTGATTATGAAATAAGCAAATGAAATTTACTCGTTTAGATCATGGAATTTAGTTTAAGAGTCACTTGAGCAGATAGACTAGACTAGACAATAGTAGATGGGGTTTCATGGCGTGGCATAGTTTGAGAGTCTGCTCTGCTGCCTCTTTCGCTTCTGCTATTATCAGCAAATTTCAAGCTTGCTTGGTGCAATCCTTGCTCCTTCTCTTTTGAACTCCATTCAGACATGTAATAATCTTCTTCTGTTGCAACCATTTCAGATGATGGGCCACAAAACATTCCACCCCACTGTGGGAAATATATAAAACATATTGGGAGAGTGCAACATATAATCATTATACCCATAAGTGTAATCCCTGTTTCTTTGGAGTATTTAGATCCTTTGAAGAAAATTAGAGTCAGAACTGCACCTACATTTCCACCACCTCCTGTCATCCCTGATATCAGCCCTAATGACCTGAAAAAATTGATAAATAGGAATGAAAATGAAGAATAAATTATTGGAAGAATGATATATGCACTATGAATTTGTAAAAGATTGGATTAGTATAGTGTGCAAAATGTCCTTGTTTGCAGTCCAATTCGACCCCAAATGACTTTATATACTACAAGACAAACATTCGATTGCTGGACTATTAGTAACCTAATTTGACCCTTGATACGAGAAAATGAAATCAAGATTTGGATTCCTAAATAATATTTGCACTATAAGGCAAACACTCGACCGCTATATTATTAGTTGAATGTTTCTCAAGCATTGATTTTGCAAACTCTATGAAATGGAATCAATTGGGAATCGAAATGTTACCTTCTTGAGACAAAAGGAACAACCCCGAATGTTAGACCACAAGCTGCTTGGCAAAAGAACGAGAAAGCAATCATCGCAGCAATTGATGCACTCAAGGATCTAACTCGCCCAAGAAAAATACGGAGTACACCTCCAATTGTCTGCACAATCCACAAAGCCCAAAGTCTACCTCTCATCCAAAACCTCTTTGCCACTGCATCCGAGATCAAACCTCCAGCTGGTCTCGAAACTATATTTGCTAATCCAAAACTTGCTGCAATAATTCCTGTTGTGTGAAGTTTCAGATCGAATCTATCATAAAAATACCCTGCTATTATATTATCTATTGTTAGCTCTACCCCAAAACAATACCCATAAGTCAAAGCTAAAATCCATCCTCTGTAATTTGAAGCACCATGATAGAGAACATTTAAGAAATTATCTTTGGGTTTAACTGCTGATTTCTGTAGTCTCCTGAAATGCCCATCTGGCAAATACTGACCAAATATCAATACCGCAAACGATGATAATGTTTGAAACAGAGCAGGAATGAAAAATGAAATCCTCCAAGCTGTGAATTTTACTGCTCCAATGTCTCTAATTAGGCTAAAAACAAGAGGCATAATCAATTGTGTTGCTTCACCACCAAGGTTTCCCCACCCACCAGCAACACCATTGTCGGTGCCAACCACTGGGGCGGAAAACATGGAGCTCATCCAAAACTGGGTTGAGACAAAAGTGGCTAAAGAGAAGCCTGTAAAAAAACGTACCAAGAGAAAAGAAATAGGAGAAGAAGCTATGGAAGTGAAATAAACAGCAGGGGCTGTGATAAGCATAAGTGAAGCAGAGGCTAGACGAGGTCCAAAAAGGTCACAAGCAGTTCCCATGGAAATTCTAGCAAAAACTGCACCAGAAACTGATGCAATACCTGCATTGCCAATGTCTGTGGCTGTGAGATTGAGATTGTCTCGAATTATTGGAAGCAGAGGAGGAGCAGCAAAAGTGGAAACAAAACAAGCAAAGAAAGAAACCCAAGAAAGATGAAAAGCTTGCATTTGTGGAGCTGCTATAGAAAATAATCGAAATTCAGTTGCTTTGTGCTCTGAATCCACAGGAAGAGCAAATTTTTTAGCAGTTTCCACTTTCATGGCCATACCCTTCGAAGGAATTTGTAAATTTTTTGGTAAAGGTTGCACCTTAGATCAATTTTTCATGGACAAGATCCGAAGTAGCTGTTTTTGTAGTTTGAAAAGTGGGTAGGTTATAGATTTCCTCAAAGTTTAAATATTTTCCAAATTTGTGACTTGGAGGATAGTGTAATAACTCTTCGGAGATTAGAAAGACAATTTTTCGAATTGGAGATTTTTCACTTCCGCCGAATCTCATGGAATTCAAAGGAAGGTAAGTGAGAATTATTATATTAATTTTATAAATAATTATTATTTATTAATAATTTATAATTTTACGTGATATATTAAATTTATTTATTTATTTTTTCGTGGAGTGACTTGGTAAGAGATTCTTACCCTTTTATTTTGATAGAGTACAAAGAATAGTGTGTCCTAGCCATTGTTTTTTTTTTTTTTTTTTCTTTTTTTTTGTCGTATTAGAGATCCATGTATTTACTATATATAAGGCATTTATCTTCTAATTTAGAATTTATTTGATTTAATTATTCATAATCGCTATTAATTATTAATTATTTATAGCTGATAATTAATAATTAATAGTTATAATTGATAGATGATTATTATATATGTTTAATAAAATTATTAGTAGTAGTTAACTATTTAATTAATTTTTATTTTTTATTTAAATATTATTTATAAAAAGATAATTTAATTTTTTATGTAAATAAGTAAAAATTATTTTAAAAAATTTAAATTAAAATATTTATAAACAGTAATTATTTAATTACCTAATATCTAATAATTATCACGTAGGATTTGATGCAAACCATTGAGAATAAAAAAAAATTAACAATTGTATAAAAAAATATTTTGTTAAACACTATGGTTAGCAAAAACAGTATGTTAGAAAAAATTCGTATTTATACCATGTAGCTTCAATAATGATATCAACAACATAATCGTTATGTAAAAACAAACACCATAATCGTTTGAGAAGAAAAAAAATTCAATGTGGTGCTGGCGTATGTATTTACATCTTTTCAATTTACTTTTAAATGAAATGTTTTTTTTTCTCGTCATAAATTAATGTATTCTCTCTGAAAAAAAAGGATTATGTCTATATATTATACTAATTTCAAAATATTATATTAATATGTGGTAAAGTTATTTAATAAAATTGATTTTTTTTCTATTTTTTGGGGATTATTTAAAATTCATATTAATAAAGAAAATAAGTTGGAAAATTAAACATTCATCTTAATACCATGTTGATTCAATGATAATATCAACATTATGCTAAATTTTCAAAGAAAAAATTAACATAGTATTGTTGTATGTTTTTTTATATTTAAATGAAATATGCAGTTCTCATTTCTAAAAAAAAAAATTAATGTTATTATACTTATAAGAATAATAATATCATTTCACTTTAGCACACCACAATATAATCTAATAAATAAGTTCATATACCATCTAGATAATAAATTTAAATTCAATTTTTCCTCTTTATATTTAAAAAATAAAATATCATTTCACTTTAAATAGATATTGAAATCATTTCTAAAATTATGAGTTTGTGAATTCAAATATCGAAATCCAATTAATAATAAGAAGAAGATCAAGAGAAAGAGATAAATGAGAAGATATTCAAAAACATTCAAAATCCGTTTTGAGAATCTGAAATTATAATTAAAATTAAAATTAAAATTTTCAATTTTACTGTTTGACAACTATCTAAAATTAGACTTAAAAATCTAACTACAATTCTATTAAATTATAATATAACTAAAAAAATAATTCTACAATTTTATTTTCAACTTATAAGAATTACAATTTCATAATCACTACTATAAATATATTAAAAATTTATGTTAAAATTATTAATTTTCGTGAAAATTTATGTTTTTTTTTTTTTTAATTAAGCCTTTGATTTTACATAAACCAGTTTATGAAATATTTTATGTTTATGATGAGTTTTGATTAATATTTATTATTGAGAGATTCCACATTCAAATATCAGTTGAGCTTAATTAATATAAAATTAAGAAAAAAAAAACTTTTGGTCTTGAATTAGGTCTTGGTTGTACTTTATGGACTTCATAATGTCGTATTGGACTATTTTGACTTGAATTTGTATGTCCAGTGCAAGAGTTCTCCTCATAACCTAAGCTTTGAGAATTTCTTAATTGAATTAATTATCATATTCATCTTAATTTCTCCTAAGGTTTTTTTTTTTTTTTAATAAAATTTAACTGAATTCAAATTCAGAATCCTCAAAACTTTTTTTATTATCAGAGTTGTAGTTAAATCGCAACTAATCATACTGAAATTTTTGCTTTTACTATTATTTTCATTTTCACTTCAAATGTAATTTTTACTGTAATTGTTATTAATTATTAATATAAATAATTATCAATACAATTATTAATGTAATTATTTCAACTATTTTTAATATCATAGTTATAATGATTATAGTAAGAGTCGTCACTCGTAAACCTATTATTCATATAATTAGAATTTCAATAATCATAAATTTTTTTTAATTCATTCATAAAAAAAAAGATGAATGTTAATTTCAAAAATTTAATTTTTAATATTAAAATATGTGGAATAACTTTCCTATTATCCCTAACTAAAACAATTTTATGAGCGTTGAAATTTTGAATGTCCCTTACGCGGACTAAATGATGAACATTAATATAACTAGAGCTGGAACTATTACTCCAATGGTTCTTTTTTTGAGGTTCTTAACTTGTTCCTATTTAAGGTAATTACATGATCCTATTCATTAGGGATACAGGGAAAATTCATTTAGTTTAACCCACATAAATTTGTTCCATATAAACCTGCAAATTAACTGAGTTGGAAAAAGGAAAAAAAAAAAAAACTGGCAACAGTTAAGGCGATCCGTCCTAATCATGGCATCTGAATACCAACCATTTAATTTAGAAAGATCAAACAAGCCAATAATAAAATAGCAAATTTTCTAAAAATAAAAAACAAAGACAACCGTTCATAAAAAAACACATATAAAAAGAAAATCCCAATTCCAAACTCATCGTAACACAGCATATAGAAAAACCAAAGAAAGGGGTCTTCTTATATATACAAGGGACCCTAGTAAAAAAAAATAAAATAAAAAACCCATAAAACCCAGTAATTAACAGGTAAAAAACTATCTAATTATTAATTAACTCAATGAATATGATGCAATTCAACTTCTATTTCTCTATGGTGTTTGTTACAATGGCCATTGTCTGTCAAACCAGCCAAGCAACAGTTCCTGACTTATGTGCAGATTCAACCTACAACCCACTTTGTAAATCAGTGGTGTCAGGAATTACTGATGCAGTTTCAGCTACAGAGACGATGATTCTCAATGTAATTGAACAAACAAAACAAGTGAGAGAAGAGTCTAGCAAGCTTAATAGTAATGATCAAACTATTCAAATTTGCTTGGAAAGTTATGATGAAGCTCTTGATAATTTAAATCAATCACTTGAACTTCTCAAGACAGGAGACAAAGGTAGTATTAATTCAAGACTGTCGGCTGCAATTGCTTCTTATAATACATGTGATGATGCTTATGCAGAGGAAGATGCTGTTTCTCCTTTGATCGACAGCAATAAACTTTTACAACAGAAGATTGATAATTGCTTGTCGGTATACAGTAAAGCTCCTTGAAAATTGAACATATTAGATATAAAAATTTGGGATCTTAATCACCAAAAAAAAAAATAGAAAAAACATTGTTATTACTAAAAATAACAGTAGTGTAGATAGAAATATTTTTGGTTTTGGACTCCAATTTTAAAAAAACTTGTGTTATTAATAATTACCTACCGATTATGCCATTGGTTAATAGACCAATCTATACATATGATTATGATATGTTATTGTTATTAATATTTTTTTTTATCTATTGTAAATTGTATTCAGTTTTAATTGATTAATGTGATTCAATTAGAAATCTTAAATTTTTTAGTTATCTTTTTAATTATATATTTTTTTTAACATTGGAAAAAGAATTTGAATATATAGACTCGTCATTAAATTATAATTAAGGACGCATGAAAAAATATTTTATATAAATGTTAATGTTTTATATCTTTGAACATGAAAATTGCCATAGTGCAGGCTCATCTTGTACTCTGCAAAGTGCAACCATAAAATTACAACTGATGTATTGGAAACTAAATTTACAATCTAATTATGCTATTAAAAAAATTAAAATTACTTGCAAACTGTGTAGCAACACCAGTTTCCACACAAGTACATTTTTTTTTTTTTTAAATTGGCTTTCACTAAATTCAAACTCGAGAGTTCTCGGCCTTCAAGCAGTAACATTCAACCAAAACTCTTTTTAGAAAAAGAAGACAGTGATTTAAATTCATTACTTCATATGTTTTTGAAATATACACTTCAATTATTAAGTTCCGAGTCTAATGAAAAGTTAATGCATTATTAATCAATGGCTTAATCGTAATATTGATCCTGAATTTTGCAAGTTTCTATAAATTATCTTTTTTATCATTTTTATTTCAATTTAAAATTTCAATTATAATTTTATACTAAAATTAAATTGAAAATAATAGTAATAAACTCGGAGGATTACTCTAATTGGTGAGAGAATTTATTTATTTTTTTTAATATTTTTGTACTAATCGAATGAAAAATCAAACTTACTTTAAAATTCATTATATTATATTATCATTTTAAATTTTTAAATTTTTACAGAAATTAATTGAATTTTTCAACTTGATAAATCTAATGAACTACTAATAATGAATGATTAATTAAATTAATTATTTTTTTATTAATCAAATAAATTGTTTGATAGCTATAATTTCAATTCAATCCAATTAACCAAAAATTAAAAAGGAAAAATGCTAGCTATAATGAAGGGGGACCTCATAAAACAAATTAATTTTTTTTAATGAGTTGAAACAAATTAATTAGTAATTAGTTTAATGAAACAAATTAAAGGTTTTTATCCCTTTAAAATTCAACACAAAAACTTATCCACAAATCCCAAACAATATACTAAATTCTATAAAAATAGCAAAATCCACTAACTACCTCATTCAAATTTCTCTTAAATAATAAATACTATAATTAAAGAATTAAAAAGCCTCTGATTGAAGAGAGACCCTGAGTGGGAAAAATCGACACTAACCATTGATAATGGCTATGAATCTAAATGATCATATCTCTTTCCCTCTGGTCTTTCTTGCAACAACCACTCTCCTCCTCCTCTTCACCACCGCCACCGCCATAAGCGGCGACTTATGCGAATCTACAGATTACAAGCCTCTTTGCAGAGCAACCATAAAAGGAATTAAAGAACCGACAGCAGCAGTAGAGACAGCAATTAAACATGTAATACTGAAAACAAAACACGCATTGTTCTTATCAAGATTGATTGAACAGAGCGAAACAAATGATATTTGCAAAGAGAATTACGATGATGCGATTTCAGATTTGGAAGAATCGATTCAAAATCTTAAAGATAATGATAAGGGTACTCTCAATTCTAATCTCTCTGCCGCCATTAGTTACTATTCTACTTGTGATGATGCCTATGAAGAAATGGGAGAAAAATCACCTCTTTCTAAGGTTAATTCAATCTTAGAACATATGGTTTCTAATTGTTTGGTGTTGGTTACTCTAATTCATTAATTTCATCTTATTTTTTTTTATTGATTAATTATTTGCATACTTATGTTGATTAATTAGAATATATGAATATAAATATTTTTATTTATTTATTTATGATAATGATTAATTAATTATTATGTTTATTAGAGATATACATAATAGTAGATTTGTAAATTGATAGGTGTGATTATAATAATCAAATTCAGAGGTAGATTCATTGTTAAGATTAATTCTTAACATATTTCATATTTCAATTCGAATAAAATTTAAAGTTGAAATCACCTTATTCTTTTTCAATTAGGCAATGATCATCGATCCACAATATTAATTATTTCTCTCCTTTCAAACATTTGAACAAAAATCAGGACTAATTCACTAATTTTAATGGGTAAATAAAATTTGTATGTAAGTTGCTTTGTAAAAGGGATTTTATTTTTTCATTTTCTTAGGTGTTCTAAGAAAAGTTTCAATTTCATGGTTTTTTTTTTTTTTTAGTGGATCATTCATTCATTTAAATAACACCCACAATTAAAGGAATGAGTAAAAAAACTCAAGAAATATAAACAAATCTAGAAATTTGTCTAAAGAAAAAAATAAATCTATAAAAGAGAAAAATAAAATATACGATCAAATGTTTCTTTTTAAATCTGCTTCTAGTAAATTCAAAATTTACTGCCATGAAAACTAACTATATTTAAGAGGGAGTGGTAGATACAGCGGCGGATTTAGGCGTTTATGTTTAAAATTTTTTAATGTAAAATTATTATTTAGTTCTTAAAATTTATAAAATTAATAAAATAATTTTTTATTTTAAAAAATTAATTTTTTAGTTTTTAATAAAATATTATTCAATTTTTTTTGACACTTTAATTTTTAATATTTTTTAAGATAAATTACTATTTAATATCTGATATTTAATAAAATTAATAAAATATTTTTTTATTTTGAAAAGTAAATATTTAGTCTCTAATTTATAGTGTTTATTTTTAAAAATTTTGTATTATTCCCTAAATATAAGGGAGTGTCCTCTCTTCTAAAAATTTTTACATCCACTCCTAAATAAATAATAAATCTATTTAAGAGGTTTAAGCGATTATAACTACCACGGACAACACTAACTATATCCTACCATCCTTAAAGCTATTTAGACAAATCTTAAGAATTTTTAAAAAACTCACAGCCTTAGGTTAATTACCAAACCCTCTTAAGGCCATCTCCAATGCTACGCTAAAATGGCGTGGGCGTAAATATGTAAGTCCAACCGAGCGCCATTTTGCAAAATGGTGCTTATGAACAGTAAAACACTAAATTAATTGTAATTTTTTTTTTATTTTTTTTATTTAATTTATATATATAAAAATATTATAATTAAAATAATAATTTTACAAATAAGCCCATATTTTTTTAAATTTTATTATTTAATTTTTAATTTGTATAAATAATTAATTTTAAAAATTTTATTTTATAAAAAATTTCAATTATAATTTTAAATATATATATTATAATTCTTACATAAATATTTAAATTAAATATAAGCAATAAAATTAATATTATCTAAATTTTTATAAAAAAATCATATTTTAACAAAACTAATTAATTTGGACATATAATATAAAAAATTAAAATAATAAAAATTAATTTATACCAATTATTATATTATATATTTAATTTAATTAATTGTCTCGGTTGATTAATTTTATGTTTCGAATTAATTGAATTTCGTATCGATTGATTTAATTAGATTTCAAATTATCAAAATTAGGTCTCGATTGTTTTATATATTAAATATAAATTAAATATAAAATATTAACACTAATAATATTAATTAAAATTACCATAAACATTCAAAATACATATTAATAAATTATTATAATTTAATTTGTTATATTATCATTTTATTAAATTAATAATTAGATTTTTTCAATAAATATGTAAAATATATTTATTTATGGGCAATTAGTAAAATATTATAAAATATTGAGAAATTGTAATAAATTGTATAAAATAGATAAAAAAGAATATAAAAAGAATTTTTTTTTTATGTAAAAAATGGTGTTAAAAATAGAGTTATGGTTGGAAATGAAATTACTGTTTGATGTGATATAAACTGTAAAATGGTGTAAAAAAAAAAAATTAATTAGTTTGAAAGTTTAAAAAAGTCAAGTTATTTACTAGATTGGAGGAGATGTCGCCAGCCAACCATGACTAACGGCACATCTAAAGGAAAACCAAAAGGATAGGCTAAAGTAAAGAAAAGGAGAGAAAGTTAAAAGAGAATTGTCAAGAGTGAATTTTAATTTCATGTTAACAATTTTGGAGGCCAATTATCAAAATTTCTTATTTTGAATCTTCATACATAAATTATAGTTATAAATTAAATTTATTTTATTTTATATAATATTTTCTCTATTTTATATTTTTATAGTTCAAATACAATGTTACAGCTGTATTTTTTTTTCTTAAACAATTTTTTTTACATTTATAAAATACATATATTCTTTTAAAAAACATTTGAATCATTTAATTATTTGATTTTGTTCTCTTTGATGGGAGTTGTTTTGTTATTTTTGTGGAAATATTTATTTTCCAATTTTAGAGTTATTATTATTCAAATATGGAATTAATGTTGAAAGTTTAAAAAAATAAAAAATTATGAATCAAATAATTATAGTTAGAAAATTTAAAACATTTGAAGACATAAAAATAACGTAATAAATATTCACCTAGCCGAATGTACATATCATTATTTGTTCAACCAATTCATTTATTAATATGATCGTTTTTTTATTCATGAAAATTATAACTATTTTGACTCAAATTGGATTCAATAACATAATTTATAATTTGTAAAATTTTATATTTTATTTATTAATTATATAATTTATTTATATTTATAAATGAAAATTATTTATATTATAAAAAAAAATACTAACCATTGAAATTTTATTATTTATATTACATTTTTAGAATTTTCTACAATGTAAAAAAAAATTGAATTATAAAATTTACTTTTAAATTTGAGATGATTTCTTTAAATGAAAATAATTAATGATGGCCCCATTCCAAATTCTTTTCATATTATTTGGTCCCCTAACGATTATTAACCCTTTCATGGATTCATACTTGAAGGATAAGTTTACACATATTCAAATCAACAAAAAGACAAACAACCACACCGACTAATGAGAAAGGAAAGAGACGAGAATAGAATCTTCTCAATTTGCTCGAATACAATGATAGATCATTCAAACTATTTAAGATTTAGATTAAATCACATTCATATCTGAATTGAAAATTTCACTTCTTTAATTGATAGACAAAAAGATAAGTTCAGAATTTTCCACTTCAACGCGAGGCCAAATATAATTGAATCAATTTATAATTACAAAAACATTTATCTAATATATGATATATTAATAATTTTTTTAACCATGAAATGTGTCAATTATAATATAAATATATATTATAAAGATATTCAATTGAATTTTCAAATTTTATAACAGATATATAAAAGAAATCTCATTTGATCAAAATGTTTAAGAAAAAATAAATAAATAAATAATTTATCCATGATAAAAAAAAAGAATAATAAAAATCAAAATATTCGTAGTTGATATTTAATATTTGATTTTTATTAAATACTTAATAAAATTATTATTAATTGTTGCTATTAATTATATTTAATGATCATTAAATATAAATATATATATATTTTTTTAACAAGATAATTAGTTTTTATAAATAACTATTTAACTATCTAATAATTAATTATTTAATAGATAATAATTATCGCTTAAAATAAATAATGAAATAAATTTTATATAAAATTAAAAAATTAACAGCTGTAAGCATCCATTAATTAATAATAAGAGAATATATTAGTTCATGGCTAACATATATATGAAGCTTTATAATCTTAGGGGCAGCGGCCCCCTGTAGCCTTGAAGGTAGTTTGCTCCCTACAAAAACGGATACAAGATTTTTGGAAAAGAAATCATTCATCTCATATATAAAAAAATAACGTAAAAATTTTAAAAATTATTATGATAATAAAATAAATTTATTTAAAAATATAAAAAAATAAAAAATATCAAATAAATATATATTTCAATTAAAATAATTAAAAGTCATTATAATACTATTGAAAAAAATAAAGAAATTAAAAAAATGAAAAAATAAAGAAAATTAAGTAAAATTAAAAAGAAAATGAAGGAAAAAAATAATAAAGTAAAAGAAAATATGAGTAAATAATGTTTTATTAGAGATTATTTTATTAATTTTAATAAATCTTAGAGATTATATAATAATTTATCTGAAAAATTTAAAAATTAAGAAGGGTAAAAAGGAAAAATTGTAAGAAAATTATATTAAATAGTATTTTATTATAAATTAAAAAAATAAATTATCAAAATAAAAATATTATTTTATTAATTTTATAAAATTTAAGAATTAAAATATAATTTTACAATTAAAAATTTTAAAAAGTCAAGGGGCACGTGTCCTTCCTTACCACGATGTAGATCCGCCTGTGGGTCCTTATAATTTTATCTATTTTATAAATATAAAAAATTATAATATTAATGCTAATAATCCAGTAGTGAAGTGTTTGACCCAATATAAAAATTAAGAAATTTAAATTTTGAAAATCTCAATTTCCTTTGGCCTACTAATGAATTTATGATGCACTTAATTTTTATTTTTGGCTCCAACTTATCACATGATAATGGAATTGAAACTTTTTCCCAAAACACCTGAGAAAATGAAAGAACAATATCACATTTACAAACAAACTTGTATGTATTTTATGGGTTGAAGGGGGCTGTTGTGTTTTTTTACACAGCAGTCCCTCATGTGACCAATTTTAACTGCTTAAAAAATTTTAAAAAATTATATTTTGATAGTGTTTGATGTAATGAATCTATTGATATATTTTTTATTTTAAACAAAAATCATTTGGACTGCTAAAATTGTATTAGAAATTTTATATATTATATTTAACGGTCTAGATTTAACGCATTTTCAATACATTTTTAGCGGTCCAAATGATTTTTGTTTAGAATAAAAAATAGATCAATAGATTCATTACGTCAAATACTATCAAAATATAATTTTTTAAAATTTTTTTATTCTTAAGCAGTTAAAATTGGCCACATGAGGGGCTGCTGTGTAAAAAAACACAGCAGCCCCCCTCAACCCGTATTTTATTTACCCTTCAAAAATTGTATTCAATCTAAAATTTTTAAAAAAATTATGAATTTAAAAAGTCATAATATATTTAATTTAAATTTTTAAAAATTTTATAAAAATAAAATAATATTCAATTAAAATTTTTAAATACTCTAAAAAAAATTTGTGGAAAGCAATAGATATTTTATTTACCCTTCAAAATTTGTATTCAATTTAGAATTTTAAAATTTTTTATAGATTTAAAAAGTTAGGGTATATTTAATTTAGACTTTTAAAAATTTTGTGAAAATAAAATGATATTCAATTAAAATTTTTAAATACTATAAAAAAATCTGTAGAAATTAATATGTATTCAATCAAGATTTTTGTAGAGTTTTTAAAGTCTATTGCTATTTTAAAAGTTATTAACTTTTAAAAACTTAGACTTTAGATGACTTTTTATGTATTAATACTTATAAAATCTCTCCAAAATTCTCATTCATTTCTTCTTAAGATTTTGAAAAATTTTGAATGACTTTTATTTTTCATAAACTGACAAGAGAAATAATCAAATTAAACTAAACCAAATGAGTACTCCAAATAATACATTCATTTTTCAAAATTATTTATTTGAAAATATATATATAGGTTGTATAATATTTTAAATATATATTTTATTTATTTTTATTATTATATTATTTCATAACTCCCTTTTTTATTGAATATTATGATTAATAATTTAAATTTTTATATTAACATATATATAAATAAAAATATTGAAGGAGAGACCAACATAAAAATTAATTATAATAATAATTATTATTTATATAAAAAAATAATAATTATATATATATATATATATATATATATA
>CANXYC011277701.1:0-15364 GCA_948193065.1 Aleurites moluccanus | reverse complement strand
TTCTTTATATATATATATATATATATATATATATATATATATATATATATATATATATATGTACAATGAATATTCCATCTACCTATAAAGATGCATGCTCAACCAGCATCAATCATTAATCAGGTTGACTGCCTACTGTGGCAAAACTAGTGATACACATTTTTATTTGAAAGGCGTTCATTCTCTGAATTTCTTTTGTTCCTCTTAATCAGGTCAGCGCTGACCTGATCAGCAGGGAGGAGGAAATTCAAGAAGTAAAGAACTTAGATAGATAACTTTTTCTTTTTGGGAATGCTGTGCTTTCCATGGATATAGTATCTTAGTTAATTTGGCTGTATGGCGTGTAGAGTCTGAAATGTTATTGTTTGCTATGGGATTTTGTTTGGAGTCGCTACAGTAACCTGTCTTTCATGTCCAATGGAGAGAACATTTAGGCATAATGTTTGTTCTAGTACCTCAAAGTTAATGTACTGTCTTTCAGTTTAGCTGTTACTCAAGGAATCACAGTAAAGGTGAGATATTGTATGGTGAAGGTATTATTATTAACTCATGATTGTGAGGCTTAGTTGATGATTTCTATCAGTCGTATATTATGACCAAGATGTATTAATTTGCGATGGAGTATTGACATCATATTTCTGGGATTTTGTGTGTTTTGTTATGGTTCCAATATGTTTCCACCTATTTGTTATTCTAAATCTCACTTGAATGTTGCCTGAACCACTGAGTTTTAGCTTCATTTTGAAACTACCATATAGGCCCTTGATTGTGTTGGGAATGTCATTTAACTTGGCCTAAAGTAATAGTAACTTCTATAATTTGTGAATGGGATTCAAGATGCTTATTGCTTATTGTTGTTCCGAGACCTTAGGGACAATGTATCCTTCTTTCAGCAAATTTATCTGGACAAGGCTGCTTACAGTGTTTTGGTGAATGCAGGGCACTCAACTGATGCTGTGGACAAGAGACAAGGCGAGTATATTCCGATTAGAGATTCAGAGGAACCCCAGTTGGGAATTTTCGACAAACCTCTTCCTTGCTTTGGCTGTGGAATCGGATGGTTTTCGTGAGTTTTCCTCCTCCTTTCTCTCTCTTTCTCCCCTCCCCTCCCTCTGTCTCCTCTTACTTTCTCACTCGTTAATTTGCCTTCCTTTGTATAGACTCTTGCTTGGATTTGTTTGCCCATTGATGTGGTACTTCGCCACATTTCTCTACTTTGGGGAGTACTATCATAAGGATCCAAGGGAACGATCAGGGCTAGCTGCCTGTGCAATAGCTGTGAGTATTAATTATTAGTGTTTTGCCCTTTTTTGTTCCCCAACTTGTTAGAACAGCAATATGAGCACATTCATGCTGCTCCTGTATTTTCTTGTCTAACATGTCATTTTGTCTTCGCCAATATAATGTGAAAGAAACAGCAATAAAAAACTTAATATTATTTGGTTAATATAGGCCTAGTTTGGCACAGCTTATAAAAATAGCTTTTCATATGGAGAAAAGATCTATTCCTAAAAGTGATACTTTCAAAATCAATTAACAGTATATTTGTGTTTGGTAAAATACAATATAAAAGCTGTTTATAAACTAATAATAGGTAGATTTGTTATTGTTAACAAAAGTGAAAGATATTTTTGTCCATTAATTTTTTAAAATCAGTTACGCGTTTAATCTAAAATTCAGCTATCTTGAAAAGTTTTAATTTCTAACTTATCCAAAAAGTTAAATTTTAGCTATCCAGATAATTGTTTTTATTAATTTTGATATTTACTAAACATAAACTGAACCAAAATCAGCTTTTCATCTAAAAAAATTGATTTTTCCCTTTTATAAGCTATGCCAAACGGGCACATAGAATGTTTTGAAATTATATCTACGTTGAAAATCAACTGGCAGTGTGATTATAATTTTATCTTTTGAAACCAGATTTTTGGGGAAAGTAACATTCTTTAGGTTGAAATCATTAGGGGTTTGCTCCTTCACTCTTTGAAATTCTTAGCTAAACTTCAGGATACTTCATAATATGCTGGCTGGAAGAAAATTTTATTCTTTAATTGTAGATATCATATACTTGCAGGATACACAGATAATAATGACCATTTATTTCTTATGGTTATGGAAAAACAGGCTTGCAATACAGATTCTACTTCTTGCAAGTATTTACTCGAACACTATGTTCTGGAGAATTACTTGTTGAGAGATTGAAAGTCTCAAATTAATACAACTGTGCCATTGTAATGTTTGCTCTCCAAAATTTTGGGAGGCTATATATTTCGAATTTGACATAATTGTGATGAACATAGATCCTTTATATTTATCCTCTTTCATTGATTCAAGATGTTAATTTACCGTTGCAGGCTACAATATGCACGGTAGCTGTGGTGATCGCTCTGCTTGTTATTTTGTTGTAATCCTCACCACAAAAGTTTCGTCCTTGTAACTGCCTGATGCAGTGATGCTATGATGCTATGTAGACTGTAGTTGAGACGTTCATCCTTTAGGTATGGAAGGAAAAAAGGAATCAGCGCTATCAAAGTTCCAAATGAGCATTTACTAAATCCCTTTCTGGTGTTGTATGTAGACTATGAAGAACTTTTAGGGGGAAAAACAACATTTAAGTATCCAACTAATGGAAATATATGAATGTATGTATATTGTAAATAAAGTTAAAGTGGTTGATTTTTTAGTTTCAAAATCCCAGAAGTAAAATACGGTCAGTTTGTGTGATGCTATCTTATCAGAATAACATATATAGCATATTTTTTGTTGAGAAAATGAAACATAGTAGATAACTTCTCAAGGGAAAGATTTCTGAAAGCAACTATCTTAAATTCATAGCAAGTATTATTTAATAAATTGGCAGTGGAAAGAATATGATGTTTATGACTATGCAAATTTTTTTCTTGTCAATTTCATGAATTATCTATTTTTCTCATATGAATTGTCAAACTTTCATCCTATGGATGTCTATCCTTTTAGAGGAGAATTTTTGTCGTGTAAAAACCAAAAATTCAGTGAGGCTTCCATTGAATTTTAAGTAGCAGAGGCTGCAAGTTTAGATTGCTATCCATTCAATGATTTGATGTGTATAAATTCTATTTTTATATGAACATGGATAATTCATTTTGTGAGTACGTCACAGAGTTGAGTTTTTTATTCAAATTTATTGTAGCCTCTGATTTGATATTTCAGAAGCATATCAAATCATCTTTTATTGTTGGCTGTAAAAATATCATAATAAATTAATTTTAAGTAATTTATTAAGAGATATATAATTGAGAAATGATTATTTTGAATCAATAAATTAATTTAAAAATAAATTGCACGATACTTGAAGGGTTTTTAACCACCTAATTGAATTGCTAAAATTCATTTTACACAAATAATAGTTAAATTTAAAAAAATTTAAAATTAAATTTCAATCATAAATTTTAAAATTTCATTTTAAAATAATTACTTTCAAACTCCCACTTATTTTATTACTTAAAATTATAATAATTATAATAAAATATAAGTCTTTTAAAATTATGAATCAAAATTATTAATATTTCATAATATATTGACTATATCAACGCGTTATACACATTAAATATAAAAAATTATTTAATTTTTAGCTAAAATTATTTTTTATTATTAAGCTAAAGGTACCTATGAATTTTGACTTGAATATGGTTGTTTTATAGATTCATGCAAAATCAACACATGATTAAATTTTTATTGGGAAACTACACATGATTAACGTTGAAAATGGATTAATTAGCTCTGAAATTACCTACTACCTGCCCCAAAAGAAAAACTCCTTTCTGCTCAGCTCATCCACTCCTATTCTTATTTGTCTGTATTAGTAGTTGCCAAGCTGTCTCTAATCGGCTTTTACAGTGCCACTAAAAGAATGTTTAATAGACCAATAATTAAATGTGTAATTAATATAAAAATATAATTATCGATAATTATTAAAAGTAATTTATAACTGTTTATAAAATTTATTGATTAAAAAAAAAATTTATGGTAATTAAAATTTTTAGTTGGCCAACTAAATATCATAAATTTTTCTAATTGGCGATGTGTATATTGACAATCGATAATTAAAGATATTTAGTTGGGCCAACTAAATAGCCCCTAAATTCATTGAATTAAATTAATATTATCTTTTTAAAATTAATAAAATTCTATTTTTAAAATAATTTTATATTATTTTATATTAAATTAAATTAAGGCGGAATTGAATTAAATTAATATTGATAATACATAAAAATTTGAAGTTAAGAAAAAGTAATCATTATACTATAATCAGAAAACAATTATTATTATTATTATTTTATAACAGTGATTAATGTTGAAATTTGTTTGGTAAGCTATGATATAAATTTAGGTGGACTCCAACATTTTAGACCCACCAAATTATTATAAAAAACAACAGTGCTATTTCTTGGAGATAAAGTTTGATTTTTTGCTACTATTTATTTGTTTTTTTTATTTCTGTAAAATGATATCATGAGTATCTTTTATGTCTAATTTTATAGTTTATAAAGGTTATATAAAAATAAAATTGCAATTTGTATTGGTTAATTGTAAAATGAATAACCAATTTCCTTGTGAACAAAAAAAAAAAATAATTATGAACAAATTCTTAGATTTTTTCAGTGCAGAAAGTTATTAACATATCTCCATTAATACCCAAAAAAAAAAAAAAAAGGGAAAAACTACTTAAATCGAATAGTTGAAGAAACATCAATGGTTTTGTATTATCTCAAGAAACGGCATAACAGCTGTTGGAAAGCGTGTCTTAAAGAGTTTGTATGCTTGCACCAAAAGCAAGAAACTTTTTTTTTTTTTGACTGGTTCTTTTTTCTATTTTTTAATTTTTAATTAAGGAGGAGATTAAAATGCGACTTTATTAAAAAAATATAAATTTTATATTAAGGTATATATATTATTCATTTTAAATTTAACAAATCAAAATAAATTTGCAGATTACATATAAAAAAAAAATTAACTCTTCATTTTTTTTAATCTCTCGTGGACTTAAACATGAGATCTCTGACCCATGAAACATGTTATTTATTAATATAATTTAAATAATAAAGTAAAAATCTTATTAATTAGTATATTTAAAAAAAATGAGAATGGTAATTATTTATAACAAATAAAAGACGCGTTTGATTTAATGTGTGGCTGTCACTTAAAATCATTGGGCTCAGCCACGTCACACGCCTAAATTCGGTGATAATCCATTTTTAGATTATTTCCTATTAATTTTTTCCAGTCTTTTTTTTTTTTAATGTTCTTTGAAATAATTAAATTGAAGAAATGAATGGCTAATTTGACTTGTGATTTTGTTGAAGCTACCAATGCCCTGCATCTTCTATTATTTTATTTATTTTTTAAAATTTAAAATTATATATTTTCTTATATATCTCATATTAATATTTTAAAATTTTATTATTTTTAAAAAGAATGATAGTACTATGTTTATATCATGGAAACATTGAAGAGACAAAAGGCAATCATGAGCTCCTTCAATAATTCATTTAATCCCATTAAAAGATTTTTCTATGTGAATATGATGGAAAATTAATGAGGATTGCTTGTCGTGGTTTGGTTTGTTCATGTGGGTCTCCACAAGAGTAGTGATTTCCATATAATTTTTTTTTTAATTGAACATGAATCATATATATTACTATATATTTAATTACTAATAGCCATTGAATTTGATTTAATTTATGAAGAAAACTATGAGTTTAATAAATGAATTTTTAAAAATTTAATATTTTCAAATTTAAACATTTTATGTATAATTTTATTCACCAACAAAAAACTAATATTAAATATATTAAGGTGTCATTTGATTATGTCTGAATAATTTTTAACAGAGTAAATCTTTAATTCAGTAAGAGAAATTATTATTTGATAAATAAATTAATTACCTCTTAATAATTTTTATTTATTAAGATTTATTTTAATGATTGAAAAATTAAGAAATAGCTCTTAATGATTTTTGACAAAATTATTCTCAATATTTAAATATATATAATATAATAATTATTTTTCTCTCAAATTTTTTATTTTTAATTTTTCACTGTTATGTTCTCATTAATTCTTTTTAATTTTTTTAAATTTTTATACTTTTCTAATATCTTCTCATTAGTTAAATTTTTAATTGTTTTCCTTTTGATTTTTATTTTATTTCTATTTATTATGATTTTTTTTTTCAATTATTGTTCATCTTCCAAATTATTTATTTATAATTTTATATCTTTAAATCCATCAAATTATGAAATTCATAAAAAAAAAATATACATATTTAAAGATATATGTAATTTTATATTTAAATATTTTTATGTAAATATATTTAAAAATATTAATATGAAATGTTTGATATATTTTTATATAAGTACATTTCAAAAAATTATTGGATGAGAATTTAATTGATTATATTATTAAAATTATTAAACAGTCTTTTAAAATACTTCACAAGATTAAAATAATAATTTGCACATTATTTAAATATTTTAAACACTGTCATAAAAAAAAAATTCCAGCTCATAACGATTCATACATCTAAATTATTCATACTTTTTATCCATTTATCTCTTAATTATTTAATTTTATAAAATATCACCTAAATTGGACACAAATCTTAGTCATAAAATCAAATGGTCAAATTAACAAGGATTAAGTTTCCACTATTCAAATAAACTCATAGCTATAGTTTTGTTTCTTTTAATTTTATACAACTGCCTCTATACACTCCATAGACGTATATGGCATGTTTTCGCTGTCATTCCTACAGTTACAGCCAACATGTGACGTTAACCTCTGTTTTCTTTTTCTTATACGTACCCTTTTTTTTTTTTTTTTTTTTAAAGTAGATAATTAATAATAATATAAAAAAAAAAACCATTTTTTTTATATAAAGAATCATTACCATCATTCTTCGTTTACATGCTTGTTAAATATCATATCTTAATTTAAGCAAGCAAAGCATACGAAAGCAAAACAACTCAAGAAAAAAGTCATCTTCTAAAAGCTCTCTCCTCTTATCTTTCTCTCAAAAGGAAGAAGAAAAAAAAATACCAAAACCCATCAAAAAATGGAAGACGAGGAAGACAAGTCACCTTTCTGGCTCCAAACCAATGATCGCCGCCGCAATCTCCGCCGTCAAGCCTCCTCTATCTTTCTTAATTCCGGTCTTATTCTTATTATCTTATTAGTCATAGCTTTTGTTTTTGTTTTCATTATTGTCCCTTCATTTGTTTCTTTTACTTCACAGATTTTTAAACCAAACTCGATTAAGAAAAGTTGGGATTCGCTTAATCTTGTATTAGTTCTCTTTGCTTTAGTTTGTGGATTTCTTAGTAAAAACAACAATAATAGCAATAATGAAAGTACAAGTTATCAAAGCATATCAAATGTACAACAACATGGAGATGTTCAAACATCATATCCACCAACTCCTGCTCGTAGATGGTATGATCATGATCATGATCATCAGTATCAAAATCGGACGGCTTATAATACTTTGACCAGGTTAAGGAGTTTCAGTTCATACCCAGATCTGCGGCAAGAATCTTTTTGGGTCAACAACGATGAACAGTGGCGTTTTTATGATGATACTCATATTAAGAACAGCTACCCATTTTCAAGCTCTTCAGATCAGCTCCCGCATCATCGGCCACTGCCGCAGCAAGAAAATCAAGAAACTAAAAAGCAGCTGGAAGAAGTGGAAGACGTGGGTTCTAAAGATAAGGAAGTTGTGTACACCCCACCACCCCCTCCATCTCCTCCTCCACTTCCATCCCCGCCGCTAGCACCACCATTGGCTCCTCAACTTCCGCCATCTAAGGCTGTGAGAAGAAAAGTGAAGAGAACATACCAAGAACTTGGACTTGAAAAAAGAAGAGAAGAAGAGAAAGTTTTGGATGACGAGAAATTCTATGTTCCACCACCATCACCGCCGTCAGCGCCACCACTGCCTACTCAACTTCCTCCAACAAAGGCTGTGAGAAGAAAGGTGAAGAGAAATTATCAAGATCTTGAACATGAAAAGAGAAAAGAAGAAGAGAAAAATTTGGAAGAAAAGAAATTCTACATACCACCACCTTCTCCACCTCCGCCGCCTCCACCACCACCACCAATTTTCAGCAAGAATGAGAAAAAGAGAGGTAAAGATTTATTGACTACACTGAGAAGAAAGAAAAAGAAACAGAGGGAAAAGAGTGTTGAAAATCTTGAAAGCTTATTCAACCCTGAACCTTCAACTCTATCCTTTATGCCGCCACCTCCTCCGCCGCCACCTCCACCACCCCATTTCTTCCAAAATCTTTTTTATTCTAACAAAAAAAGCAAATCCAAGAAAACAAATTCAGCTCCACCACCTCCTCCTCCGCCACCTCCGCCGGTGAAAAATTCATCTTCTCGATCCCATGTAGAATGGCGAGCATCAAGAACCACTGCCCAAGAAGCTGAAGTAACGACCCACCAACCACCCAAAGCAGTTAAAACGACGGCGAATAATTTCAGCAGAGTGGAAGAGAATGTAGAAAGTGGGAATGCATCACCTGTAATTGCAATACCGCCGCCGCCGCCGCTGCCGCCGTTTAAAATGCGGTCATGGAAGTTTGTGAGAGACGGTGATTATGTTAGAGTGGCAAGTTTTAACAGTTGCCGTAGTGGGTCGTCGGATTTGGATAGTGAAGAGCCATCAGATAAAGAATCAATTAGTCCAATGGCAAGAAAGGAAGGTGGTGATTCGTCATCGTCAATGCCATTGTTTTGTCCAAGTCCAGATGTCAACACCAAAGCTGAGAACTTCATTGCAAGATTCAGAGCTGGTTTGAAGCTGGAAAAGATTAATTCTGTGAAAGGGAGATCAAATCTTGGTCCGGGTCCTGATACTGTTGAACAAGAAGGCCCAGACTAGTTTTTTTTTTTAATATATTATTAATTTTATTTATTTATTTATTTGTTATCGAGTGAGGATTTGTTGATTTGTTTGAGTTGATCTTGCACACACACAAAAGTAAAATTTATACATCAATGCTTTATGAAAATTTATAAATTCTTGTCTCAAATATATATATATATATATATATATATATATATATATATATATATATATATATATATATTTAGAAATTCTAAATCTAAGGGAGTATTTACATAATTTTTTGCCATCTTGTTAATATAATAATTTGATAATTGATTTTTAATCATAAATAAAATATAATTAATAAGAATTTCAATAAATTAATTAATAGTGATAAGTTTAATAAAAATAATAATTACATATATTTAATTTCATAAGTTTATAAGGAATATAAAAAGACATATCAGAAAACATATATATATATATATTCACATGAACACTAAATTAATTAATGAAAGTAAAATTTTATTTTAATAAATAATGAATTAAAATTTAATTCATGTATTTTTCAAAAAAAAATAAAATACAAGAAGTCGTTCCATGGTAGTTCATTCATAAATAAGATAGTGTTTATTGTTTTTGGTTTTTAACTAGAGGTACAATAATAAACAAACCCCAACACTACAACACTAAACTATTTTTAATTGTTTATGATTCGTTGATAATTAAATATAGTCATCAACTGCATGTAATGGTGGGGAGGTTTAAATTTGTAATTTTGGCAAAATTTGTGGGTGAGAGCTACGTGCGACAAATACTTCTTAATAGGCAAGTGATGGGTTTGCATTTTGAAAAACATTTAATCATATTTTATTTATAATTTATAATAAGTGCCCTATCATATATTATGTAACAATATGATAACATATGTTACAATAGGTTTTTTTTTTTTTTCAATCAAATGAAACATTAAGGGCACTAAAGTCCGATAAATAAATAAATTAAGTTTATTACATTCCATTGATTTAGTTGATTTTTTTTTTTAGGTGAATGAAAGAAGAAAACAAAGCAAAAACTACAAAGCAGTAGCTATATTGATCCCATGATAGCTACTATCATCTTCTAGAAACGCAATTAAACCATTTGGAGGAGCATCAAATATTGAAATGCCCAAGGAAGCTTTCAGAGCTTGTTTAGCTAAAAAATCTGCACATTTATTGACATTTCTGGATATATACAACATGCTAATTTTTCATGGTTAACTGAGCTGTCAAAAAGCATTTTAATGAACATAAACAAATTATTTCACATTGGATAATTTCGTAAATTCCTTTTTTTTTTTTTTTTTTGAGGGAATAATTTCGTGAATTATAGTTAAAGCATTTTCAAGAGAGTAGGAGCCATCATCCTTTGCAAGCCAATTGTTTGACTAGTTCCTGAAGGGAATTATCTTGCTTTATGCTTTGAATCCATCTTGCCTTGATTCTTACTTTCTCTATGCTTTGCTTCAAATTCATAGCAAAGGAAGGATTAGCTCGACTTGCAAAAAATTCTTCCACTTCATCAGCTTTCTCATTGCTGCATAACTGCCACATCAAGTTAATCAGACAATTATCAGTAAACTAATAATAACATAAAGGGATGACAAGTTTACTAGCCATTGATAAATGTAGGCCCTAGCCAATTCAACAGAACAAATTTTTCACTAAACTTTGACCAATTCCAATAAGGCATCATTAGCTTATGCTAAAGATGCTCTTTGTTTAATAGCATATGGATGGAATTTGACTAAAGATTAAGTTTGAATACCTCCCAACTTGTCAATGCAGTAATTAGGAGAAAGATGCCCTCGATCGTAAAATATTCTTATTTAATCATCTTAATCCTTTCTCAGTTATATGTTAATTGACTATGATTAAAGTTTGCTGCCTTCTTTTCTTGATGGAACTAAAGAATTAGATACATAACTTGCTGAGCAGGGATGAACAAGCAGAGTCTGTGCGCGAGCAGATATACCTTTGCACATTCAAAAAGATTTTTTATCTGATTTTCAAGCATACTATAGCTATCAGAAACTTTTAAGGATAGTGTAGGCATTGGAAATAGATTCATATGTAGGCAAAATTACTTACTGGAGAGATGATGTCTCTAATGAAATGGGTAATTAGTAGAGCATCACCATATTTGCTCAAGATTCTGTCCCAATTCTCCTGCATTCACAGCCAAGCTTAAATCAAACCTTATTAAAGTTAATGGACTTCGTAATCATCAATTTTATGTGTTTTCATTATTTTCCAAATACCTTCAACCATCGCCAAGCAATTTCGCGGCCCTCTAAACTTATTCCAGTAAGTCCATAAACGATGTCCTGATCTCGAACCTGAATGATATTGAGGCAAAATAAGTAACCATATAATGGGCAAGAAGGCATGGACCATCACCAAATTTCAGTAAGCATTCTTTGATACCTCATCAGAGACCAAAAAGTTTAAAGCTTCTAGTACTATTTCTGGGTCTGGACAAGATGCTATACAACCTGCCAGATGTTCAACAATACAACATATTACAGTTTTGCTTATAAATGAACATTAATTTTAATTTGGAGATGTTAACTCTTACTTAAAATCCGTTCCTTCTCCTGCACGGTATCAGCTTCTCCATAAATCTTCAACAGGAGCTCGAAACCACTTCTGTTTGTGGTACTAGCATTTCTCACTACAGCAATGTATGTGGCCTGCATAAAAAGTAGGTATTATGATTGACGAATTTGAAAAGATTCATAGAAGAATGAGTAAATCATCTGAACATTAAGGTTCTGTTTACCTTTCTTATGCCAACTGAAAGAAGCAGAGTCTTTCTATCATTTAACAGCATCTGAAATCGCTGCAATGCTTCATTATGTGTTTCATGATGCCCAAATGTAGCCAAGGCCTTGTAGATTTCTCCCCTCAATAATGCATTTAAATGGCTCTCTCCAGGCATTGGTTCCCAACCTAATTTTCTGCACAATATGAGAAGCTAACATACTTTCGAGTGCCGCAGCAAAACAACTTATTTTGCTCAATAATGAAGAACCACTTGTTTAGAACATTGTTATTCACATGATCTCAAGACGACTTGAAAAATTGACAGATAGGGATTCTTTAGCAATGGCACTGTTATTTCAAGTATAAACCTCTAACTAGCCAACAAAAAAAAAAAAAAAAAAAAATCATTTTTCCTCAATGCTCTAATTATACAGACCAATTGTACTTACTCAGCGGAAAATAGGAGGAGATTGATGAAAAACGCTTGCAGCTCATTCACTGAATCTGGTAAGGCATCTACAGATATCTCCACAATATTGTAACATACCTGTTTAATAAGTCAGTCGGTCAGGATGCTATAAACATCGAGTAAAAATGAAAAACTATTCACTATTTAAAAACAAAAATGTGTGCACACACACACATCAATGAGTTTTGACACCAGAACATAATCAAGCTCTTTTCTGTATACATCCATCAGGGAAAGCAAAGATGATAATGGTATTTCACAAGCTTCACAAAGAGCATATGCGTCATCCAAAATTCCTGAAAAACATATTAAAAAGAAATATGTTATTATTTGATTTTGAGTTCCTATAAATGTCGGGAAGGAACAGAAAATTCCACGTAATGTACTTGCCAACTGATACACCAAGTGTTGTATCAAATGTAGTCAATATTGCTAGCCAGGAAAAGAGACTCATTCATGTGTATTTCAAAGGAAAGATAACAGAAAGATATAATTGTAGCACCATCAGTTCTACTTCTGAACTCCAATTAAGTAGAAGTTTTCCTACCACAAACATAGGTATGCAACAGAAAATAATCTACCTTGGTATTATCATCTTTCAAGCAGAATTATGTCCAGCAAATAGCACATACCTAATTTATCTGCTGCTGACAAGCTATTGCACTCCACTGCTTTCCTCAGTCTAGCTGAAAGTTTTTCTTCGTACTTCACCCTATAGAAGCCACTCTGCTCAATGTTAACTTTGATCCATACATGTTCATCACATTTCTCTTCATTATGTTCATTTAATGAGCTTGAATTGCCATCAGAAAATGAAACCAGATCATCTGTCCACCCTTTCAACTTTTGACTGCAACAAGATATTCTTGCTTCTGTTGTGAGATCCAAGAAGCAAGGTTATTGGAACAATCCATCTTCCATCACCAAGCAAACCAGATGATAGGAATTGTGACTGCCAGATGCCAAGACCCAAAACAGTATCAGATTAAAATGTCAAACATGTAGGTGAAAGTTGTGAGCTCTAATACCATAAAATTTATATTAACCAAAATTTACCTGTTCAAATTCCAAAAAATTTTCTTCAGATTTTACTGAGATGACTGGATATCCTTTTTGCTTTGTCCAACTGTTCATCATTAAGTTTACCTGAACACCAGATTCCTCTGAAAGAATGCTCCACAAATCTTCTGTCTTTGCATTTCCCCAAGCATATTTTTTCATGTATGAACGTAAGGATTTCTGGTTTGAAAATGAGGTCAAATTGTAAAGGATATAGATAACATAATGTTATATTCTAATTGAGAATGAAATGGTTACATTCAGCAACTGCAACTAATGCCCTTTACATATTTGGGCTTCACCCATTTAATGTTTCAAAAGAAAGAAAATGTTCCCAATAATACTATGGATATCATTGTTGAGCAGATGAGTCGTAAATCATATTAGCATATCTAGCAAGAATTCAAACAAAGTGCAGAACAAGTTGCAAGTTTTTTTTTTTTCATCACATTCACGGCTATGATCATTAAGATAGATGACCAAAGAAAGGCACCAACATTAGTTAGATTACTAAATGGTTTTCATTACTCATGCCAATGAAATTGTGAGTCAGTACTTGTAAGAAATGAAAGTTTGATTCTAAATGCATCAGAAAAAATCTACTCCCTCTCTCTGTCCTACTATAAACATCTTAATTTCCTTTTTGGTAGGTTCCAATTTAATTGTCACATTTCCTAATTCAAACTACATTTTATCCTAACTTGACAATAATGCCCTTATTAAATATGTCTTGGAAAATGTAAAAATTAATTAAGAGATATAGAATGTGAGAGAATTAGAAAGGTAGAGGGAGATTAAAATAATTAATGAATTAAAAAGATTAAAATAGACCAAAATATTTTTTTTCTTAATAATCGTGTATTTTATAATTAGGACGTTTATTGTGAGACAGAGGGAGTATAATATTTCCTACTTGCAGGAAAAAGAAAAAGAAAAAGAAAAAGGCACTCTCCATTGCTCTTAACCAGTAGCAAATTCTATTTGGACTTTCTCACCTGGATTATGTCATCCCCAAGATAGCCCTGCAACATCCGAATAACAGCAGATCCCTTCTTATAGCTGATAGCATCGAAGACTTCACCCACTGAACGAGCATGGAAAATCTCTACCTGTAAAGCAAGCTTGTAAATAACATAACATGCTTGCACAGTGCAGTTATATTTGAAACATACTGTTGCCAATTATTTTTCTGTGGTTAAGAGATCATAATATTCATACATGGTAAATAAATAAATTCTATTTTTAGAGTAAAAATATTCTGCACAAGCAAATGCACATATCCTGATGTTAAACAAAATTATTTATTTTTTGAGAAGTTTATAGTCTACACAGAGGGAAAATAACGGAGGCAGTTATAAACATCGAAACAAGCTATATTGTATAATTAAATACATAACATGATATTAATTTTTTTTAAAAGCACAAATGCAGGGTATAAGCAAATTTTAGCACAAATGTTGACCATCCCTTACTTCAATTGGATGTGATCCTTCTAGAGCATCAACACGTAGGCCACTGGAAGTTAGTTGAAGAAATTGAGTCCATATTTTCCACTCAGGAAACAGCCTGTCTGTTGCCATGTAACTAATCTGAAAATATAAAATTGAATCTGGTCAAGAAGAGTACGATATTGCACCCGATGCAATGAACAACGAGTGGAAGATGCAGATTTAAAAGACTGAAAATTACCCATGTTGCAAAGCCCTCATTAAGCCATAAATGAGTCCACCATTCCATCGTTACCAGATTGCCAAACCACTGATGGGCCACCTCATGCAGCACAACAATTGTCAGCTATGAGCTATGAAGCACGGACACTCTCTCCTAGTTGGAGAGTCGGTGTCGGACACCTGTCGGACACCGACACTCTTTCGACACTTGTCCGACATGCGGTCAACGATTTTCAACACTTTGACTAATTCGATACGCGTATTTGACAGTATCCGACACGGTCAAATGGCAGTATTCATAAATAAAAATTTAATTTATTAATAATTAGTCTAAAGACAATTATCCGACACGGTCAAATGGCAGTATTCATAAATAAAAATTTAATTTATTAATAATTAGTCTAAAGACAATAAAAAGAGGGACTAAATGAATAATAAGCAAAATGATTAAATTGTAATATGAAAAATGACAGTATCCATTGATGGATACAAT
>CANXYC011277118.1:0-13018 GCA_948193065.1 Aleurites moluccanus | reverse complement strand
TCATTCTAGCAATCAATTAACAATTAAATACACATCAAACAAATCATATAGCATATAAACAATCAATCACATATAAACACCTCCTAACTCCAACTAGGGTTTAGGTGCTAGGGTTAGGGTTTCACCTAGGATGTTACATTTATGCACAACATGATAAATTCTAGCCTATCTATCATACACATATACTCATACACATGATAACATTCATAAGTGAGCACATCTACTTTAAACATTCCAAATACTGGGTGTTACATTCTTCCCACCTTAAGAAAATTCATCCTCGAATTTCAAGGCTTACCTTGCTCTTAGAATAGATGGGGGTACTTGTCCTGCATGCTTTGCTTACTCTCCCAAGTGCACTCTTCCATTGTTTGATTTCTCCATATGATCTTAACCATTGCTATGTCTTTATTCTACAATCTCTTGATCATTTGGTCCACAATGGCGACTGGAATCTCCTCATACATCAAGTCTTATTGAAGGTCCACTGCCAAAACTTGTAGCACATAAGAAGAATCGACGACGTACTTCCAAAGCATTGATATGTGGAATACCGGATGCATGCCATCCATGTTAAGCGGAAAAGCTAGCCTATATGAGACCTCTCCAACCTTACTTAGAATCTCAAAGGGCCTGATAAATCATGAAGATATCTTGCCTCTCTTGCCAAACTGTAGAATTCCTTTCATAGGCGAGATCTTTAAGAACACTAGATCTCCAACGAAAAATTGAAGGTCTTTTCTCTTTGGGTCATCATAACTCTTTTGGAGACTGAAAGCCGTCTTCAATCTCTCTCGAATGAGTGGTTTCTTTTTGGACGTGTATCTTATCAACTCAGGTCTTTCGATATGCTTCTCCCCAGCCTCATCCCAACATAAAGGAGATCTACACTTTCTGCCATACAAAGCTTCATAAGGAGACATCTGGATCATTTAATGGTAGCTATCATTATAGGCAAACTCTATCAATGGCAAGTGAGTATTCTAATTCCCTCCAAAGTCTAGAATACACATCCTCAGCATGTCTTCTAAAGTTTGGATGGTCCTCTCAGATTGCCCATCCATTTGCGGATGAAATGCTATGTTGAAATCAAGTTGTGTACCCAAACACTCTTGCAACTTCTGCCAAAATCTTGAGGTAAACTAAGTACCTCTATCAGAGATGATCGAAATTGGAACTCCATGAAGCTTAACAATCTCATCAACATATATTTATGCATATTGGAAAGTCATATAAGTCATCTTGACTGGCAAGAAGTAAGTTGAATTGGTTAATCTATCAACAATAACCCATATCGAATCATGACCCTTGAAGTTCTTGGCAATCCAACCACAAAATCCATAGTCACTCTCTCCTATTTCTATTCTAACAATGGCAACTGTTGAAGTAGTCCTAAAGTTAACTTGCTGCCAAGTCAAACACTTATCCACAAACTCTGCAATATCCTTCTTCATCTCACTCCATCAATAAAAACTCTTGATGTCATGGTACATCTTTATTGCACCTGGATGCACACTGTAGCTGGAATGATAGGCTTCATTGAGAATCACATCACTTAATCCATCCATTGCTAGAACACATAATCTACTGCCTAATCTTAATACACCATCAACTATGGCAAAACCTAGAGCTCTCTTCATTCCCACATCATTCTTCATCTTCACCAACTGAGGATCCTTATTTTGTGCTTCTCTTATTTGATTAATAAGTATTAGCTTAGCTGGGAAATGAGCCAAAAGCACACCCACATCTCTTTCACTAGTGTTCTCCAACTATCATGGATATGGGCTAAACTTCCTAAAGATTTTCTACTCAAAGCATCTGTTATTACATTACCCCTTCTTGGATGGTTTAAAATTTCACAGTTATAGTCTTTTAGTAACTCCATCCATCTCCTCTGTCTGAGATTAAGATCCTTCAGATGAAAAATGTATTTCAAACTTCTATGATCTGTGAAGATCTCGCACTTGTCTTCATATAGGTAGTGTCTCCATATCTTCAACATGAATAAAACCGTAGCCATCTCAAAATCATGTGTAGGGTAATTCACCTCATGCTTCCTCAACGGTCTAGAAGCATAGGCTATTACTTTACCATGCTGCATAAGCACGCATCCAAGTCCCATTCTTGATGCATCATAGTACACTGCATATCCTTCTTCTCCTGATGGTATGGCTAGAACAGGTGCTATGGTAGGACAAGCCTTCAACTTGTAGAAACTCCCTTCACAAACATCTGTCCATTGGAATTTCACTTGCTTCTGAGTAAGCTTAGTCAAAGGCACTATAATCTTGGAAAATCCTTGTACAAACCTTCTATAATACCATGATAAACCCAATAAACTTCTAACTTCGGATACATTTATGGGTCCAAGCCAGTTAAGTAACACATCCACTTTCTTCGGATCAACCTTAAATCCTTCCTTGCTTACCACATGCCCAATAAAACAAACACTATCAAGCCAAAACTCACACTTAGAGAACTTGGAAAATAACTTATACTCCCTCAAAGTTTGCAATACAATCTGGAGCTGCTCTTCATGCTCTTCCTTGCTCTTAAAATATACAAGAATGTCATTGATGAATACAATGACAAACTTGTCTAGAAATGGCCTGAACACCATATTCATCAAGTCCATAAATGCAGTTGGTGTATTAGTCAATCCAAATGGTAACACTAAGAACTCATAGTGTCCATTTCTAGTTCAAAAAGCTGTCTTTGATATGTCCTCATTCTGAATTCTTAACTGATGATAACTTGACCTCAAGTCTATCTTGGAGAAATGACTAGCACCCTACAATTGGTCAAATAAATCGTCTATCCTTGGCAAAGGATACTTGTTCCTAATGGTAACCTTGTTAAGCTGCTTGTAATCTATGCACAATCTCATTGGATTGTCTTTCTTCTTCACAAAGAGCACTAGTGCACCCTAAGGTAAACTGCTAGGTCTGATGAATCCCTTGTTAAGCATATCTTGCAACTGAATCTTCAATTCTTTCAACTCAACTAGTTCCATATGGTAGGGAGGAATAAAAATTGGACTCGTACCACATAGCAACTCGATCCCGAACTCTACCTCTCTATCTGGTGGCAGCCCTGGTAATTCTTCAGGAAATATGTCTGGAAACTCACTAATTACTGGAATTTGTTCTATGCCTTTTACTTCCTTTCAAGTATCCTAGACATAAGCCAAATACCCTTGGTAACCCTTCCTCAACAATCTTCTCACCCCAATGGCTGATATTACATTATATGGTACTTCGCTCATCTCTCATTGGAATTCAAACTCCTCACCCGAAGGTGGCTTGAAAACTATCTTCTTTCCATTACAATCTATGGTAGCATAGTGCTTGGATAATCAATCCATACCCAAAATTACATCAAACTTTAATATAGTCAATTCATTTAAATTTACATTCAAGCTCTTGCCACCTATGCTAACCACATATAAAGGATAAAAGTTTTGGACTTCAGTCTCTTCCTCTAAGGGAGTAAAAACGACCAACACATTTTCAAGTAACCCATATGGAACATGCAATTTCTTAGCAAAACATGATGACACAAATGAATGCATAGCTCCCAAATCAAACAACACTCTAGCATTCAAAGCTTAGATCGAAAGAATACCTGTAACAACTGTGTTGGATGTCTAGGCCTTATGCTGTGCCAAAACAAATACTCTCCTTCTGCCTCTGCCTTTACCTATAGGAGCTGATTCCTGCCTAAAATGCCTCGCATCGCACCTAGCTGCTGACCAACACTCCTCTCCCTATCCATTTCAACTATAATTTGAGAAGTCTGAGGTCTAACGCCAAAGGATGATTATGGACAATTCTTAAGTAAATGACCTTGTTGTCCATATCCATAGCATACTCCTGCCCCATAATAACAAGGTCCTCTATGAAGTTTACCACAAGTAGGACACAAAGGATTTGTAGTCTTAGGTGGTGCAGAACTAGCTGTACTATAGCTCATCTGAGAAGTAGGTCCAAAAGTAATCTGACTCTGATGTGGTCTCTCTGAAGGTCCTCTGTGCCCACTCTGAGGAGCTGACTGATAAGTCATTCCTATACTTTTCACCCCACTCTCTTGCTTGGAAGGACTGCCCATTTTAAATTTCTTCTTCTCCGCTCTCTCAGATCTGGCTTCCATCTCTCTATTCTCAATCACTTTAGTCTTATCCATGAGTTTAGAGTAAGAGTCAAACTCAAGAATAGCTAAGAGTTTAAAAAATGGACACATTAATCCTCTATGGAATCTCTGAATCCACGCCGCTTCTGTAGGCACTAAAGTTGGAGCAAAGTTGCTCGACTGACTAAACTTCCTAATATACTCTGAAACACTCATACTAGGAGTCTAAACCAATCTTTGAAACTCAATAGATTTTGCTTCTCTTATGCTCTCTAGAAAAAATTCATTCAATAACAATTCCTTGAACCTCTCCCAGAAAGATTCTCATTACCTCGTAGAATATCAGAAATGCTTCTCTTGAACCATTGTTTGGCCTCAGCTTTCATCAGATACCCAACAAACTCTATGGCTCTCCTATCAGAAATTCGCAAAATCTATACTTTCTCTTCAATTTCTTTTAGAAATTAGTAGGATCCATCTCCCCTCTATACTTTAAGGGCTTTAGCTTAAGAAAGCTCTCAAATTATACCTCCTTTACTTGAGGTACAACTGGTGGTAGAACTGTTAGAGGGACGGGAATCTTTGGAGCCTGTACTGGAGGTACTTGCTGTTGACTTTCATGATTAATGAACTCAGCTACAATTGCATAGTTCCTTTGCAGCTATTCTAATTGTCGAACCATATTAGCCACATCCATTTATGGCACTGAAGGTGTAACACCCTAGTCAAACCTAAAACCTGAACCACAAAGGGCTACTTAGGGAAATTTGACTTGGTTTGATTGCTGTGATTTACTCTATGGTTATGCTTGAATTTGACATGTATGCATGTTTTATGATATGTTTGTATAATTAGCGAAGGTTAAAAGACTGTTAGGAAGCAATCAGGTAAAATTAGGTTTTTAGTGAATTAGGGGCAAAATGGTCATTTCACACCCTTTGAGTTTTAGTGGAAATGAACATGAGATTTGATGGTAAAAGAAAATATTAGGAAATGAAAATTGAGGTGTGATAGTCATATGAACTAAGTTTGGAAGATTAAATCCGGTTGGAAATAATTATGGGAAATGGTAACTGAAAAGGGATCAAATTTGAACTAGGGGTAGTATAGTCTTTTCTCAAGGTATATGGACTTATATGGTGTATGCAAGTGTATGGTAACTATTTTAAGTTAACCTAAATCAAACTATTGGATGGAAAGATCAAGAATTGGATGGTTAGTAAGCTAGGATGCATATTCTTTACTATAGGATCAATGTATAGGATTATTAACTTAATATTTAACTTGATTTTTTCCACCTCTTCTTCAACCTTAGCCATTTTCATACAACTTTTTTCTTTCTTCCTGAAGCAAGTTTCGGCCACTTTGGAGTTTGTTGATACCAAGTTATTTTCTTTCATTTATTGATTCAAACTATTTAAGTCCATCATCCTAAACACAATTCTAACCTTAGAATCAAAGAAAAATCAAGAAAAAGTGATAAATCAAAGATTGGAAGATTTCAAAGAACTATTGAATAAGTAAGTACTTTTACCATTCTTTTGGTTCAATTTTGATCTTTAGATATTCCTTGATGTTAATTTGTAACAAATATGTGATTAGGTTGGAAGAAAACTAAAACGTTGGAAGAAACCCTAACTTAGAAGAGGTAAGATTCAAATGTGTTATTTTGATGGAGTTTTAGTTCAAATGTGATGTATTTGATGTGTTTGTGATGAATTAGTAGCCATTTGATGGAAATAAATCCATTGGATAGTTTTCTAGGTAGGCCGAAATGTGTGGTGCTTAAAGAAGAATTGATACTTTGGTGTTTAATAGGTTGTAATGCTTGAATGTTATGCATTTGATGTATATTTATATTGTTTGATTGATTGGTGTTAAAAAATGAAGGAATGGAGTGAATTCCATTAAGGGTGAACCATGTTTAGGTTATAGGTTCAATGGGTTAAGTTGAAGAAAATGGGAAGGAAGGATTTGAATATGGATATATGGTGTATGAAATGTAAATGTATAAGTTTAGATGTGAAAATGATGTTCGATATAAGTTACTTGGAAAGTATATTTGTAATTAGGTGTATGTATGATATGAAATGTTGAACAAGGTGTATATAAGTTCTTAACTTGGTGTATTAGTGATGAATATATGAAATGCAAGTGAAAAGTGGTGATAGAAATGTGTTTGATGCAAAAAGGAATGGAAAAGTGTTAATTGTGTAATGTGATGTATATTGTGTATGTTTGATGTCTTTTGATGTGAATAATGTGTTTTGTAATGTTTTTAAGTCTTACCGGAGTGTTATATATGAAAATAGGTGAACCTTCGGGTACTCCAGCTGGGAGTATCGAGCAGCGAGCCACTTAGGGTCTATGAGTAGTGCATCGGGGGATAAAGTGGACTTTTTTTTTATTTAAGGTGAGTTTATATATATAATCATGCATGATTTGCATCATATATCATATAATATATTATTTGGAATAATAAACCAACACTTGATATCTTAAAGTACCTACAGTACATTTTTACCCCTAAATAAGCCTATCGAAATGACTTAAATTGACCTAAACTTTGACTGGCTATAAAATGAAACCTAAAAAGTAAATTGAATCTCCACTTGGCCCAATCATCTAGTTTTTCCCTAAGCTTTCAAATGGTACCTCATGGTCCACTTGAATCCATTGATAGCATAGTTAACCAGAAACTACTCAAAAATCCCGAAACGGACCCGTAACGGCGAGTGCTAATTGCGGCAGCGCAATTGGGTCCCGTCAGCCATTTTTACCACTTGACCTAAACTTGTTCTATTATTCATTATGAATATATATTGGACTGTTCCACTCCTATATAAGTTGAATGTATGCTTTATTTATTATTCTATTGAGACACACCCATATGGTATTGTAACAGGGCTACTTCGATGGTGTAGCGGGTAATTCCATTGACTGTGTGCACACTGGTATTCATTGAACCCTTACTAGGGAGGGGTGTTATATTCTCTAGCCATAAGGAGTGATCTCCCTTAAGTACATTGGATTATGCACGATTGTGCTATTACAGTGCGATTGCACTTTTCATTGGACCCAATCCTGTTATATCATATGAGAGTTGACTCATATACTGGATATTCATATGAAAACTTGTTTCACCCCATTGTTGTCATCTTATATTATTTCTAAAGGTCATTTGTAAGCAATCATGGTATTATAAACATTTACTGCATTTATATATATATAGATTCACTGAGTATTTTTATACTCACCCCCGGAGTTGTCATTGTTTTATAGGGCTGCAGTGAGACTCAAATTCCATTGGCACTATCTATCCTTGCCTTGGAATTTTGCTACTTGTATCATGTAATACTCGAGTCTTAAACAGTATATGTAAATATTTGTACATTATTAGAGATTCCATGGTACTATAACCTAAGTAGAGACATATATATGTGCACTTGTATTTTTTTTAGTTTTACATATAAACTATGCTATGGATGTGTATGGTTTGATATATACATATGATGAGTTGGTATTGGAGGTTGAGTTGGATGTTGATAATGAAGTCATATTGGGAGTGTTATTTGCTTTTTCTACAGTGGGGTATAGTCATATATTAAAGGAGATGTTGTCGAAATTTCAGTAGAATTATTAAGCTATTTATTGTTTTGAACATATGAATTGCTTGCCATATCATACAGATAATTGGGTTCTTCGTGATACTGGTAGCTTAGGCAATACCAGTACCCTAGGACCATCGCGGCTCCCAGGTTGGGTCGTGACAGGAGGAACCTCACCACTTCCATTCCTACATACAAAACCCTTATCTGAAGTCAAATCTTGCCTAGGACGACCTCAACCTCATCTTCTATCATTTCGTACAGGCATCTCATTACTGATAAGAAGACAAACAAGATCAGACTTACTATGCACACTTAACGCAAATCTATACCCAAGGAAGATACAACATGGATGAGACATGAATACTATGCTCCGTAGTTATCTTAATCACTATTGGACTAAGGCTCATGTACATCTATCTATCTTTCCATCTTAAGGACTATAAACATATAGCTTTGATACCACCTTTGTCACACCCCAACACCAGTGGTGTAACGGTCCTAGGGTAAGGGTAGGTTAAGGCCACCATAAACCCATAGAACACCCATAACCTAGATCTCATATACATCATACATAGACATCATCAAGCTTAGCCAATATATAAATCATATAATTATCATTTATGCATTTTAATATATCTTTATATGATTTATTTTTGTTCCTTACCGATCAAAAGATACATCCAACATTAATAAGGAACAAGGGACAATCCACAAATATGTCAATCTAGACATCAAAATAATATTATTCTCAACATTTAACTACGAAGCTCTAGAGTATTCTCCTCATACATATATAATTACATTAATACAAAATATGGTTCATCAAAATAATTACATAGAGTCTTCTTGGTTAAAAGGATCAAGAAGCTTTATCTTCTGTATTATCTCCCTCTCGAGCTACACTATCACCTAAAATCCATAAAAGAGGAGTGAACCTTCAACTCAATAAGATATAAATATGCAATACATAGGTTAAGCCAAAGTACTTGGGTATGGAAGTATCATAGAGTTATACTTGCAAAGAACATAAGTGGTCACAAACAGAATAACACTATCAAACAAATCATAAGATAAAACTGATAAAATCATAATGCTTCGATAGCCTTGCTACCTTATCATGTAACATATGCTTGGTCGAGAATATGCCTAAAGCTCATGGCCCCGCTCTAGGTGGAACAATGATAAAAACCCTATTAGCTAGGCTCCCAAAGTGCATATTGGACTAATGAATTTACTCTCATTGGCAAAATAGTTCTATACATATGTATATCATAATGTCATATGGCTTGGTTTTCTCAAAGAATCATATTGGTCATAAGACAATCAAAATATGAACATGAATTCTTTCAAATTAACATCTAAGTTTCTTATGAGCTTGGTCCAAGGAAGGATGTCCAAGTCATTCACATCAGTTAAGGTGATTTCATGGAACAAGTTATTAACAATTTAAGTACTTCATGGGAAATTCATTAAATAGGCTAACATTGCAAAATTTTATGATTTAGATATCAAATACATATACATTGGGAAGAATTGAACAATCAATTCAAAGAATAACATGCATGAGCAATGTTTATACTTACCTTAAAGCAAATTATCCTTGTAAATCTCTCAATTATTCGTCTATACCGTAATCTTCTCTATCCCCTTGAGTTCTCCTCTCCTATGTCAAATCCCTAAATACTCAAATTAGGGTTTTACCCAATAATGCTCATACATCATAAATTCTTATGATTCTAATCATCTTTTAAAATCCTAAAATATTTTCTAACATCAATTTAATTACTTATTAAAGAAATGTAGAAGATTGAGATGAATAACTATTATTCATCCAAAAACCCTAAATCCATAAATCTTGCTTATAATCCATAGTAAATGCCAATTGATGCTCTTAAACATCTATACTTAACTTATATTCATCTATTCTAACCATGTGTTAACTTATCTTAACTTAGAATTGAGTTTTGGAATAAATACCTTGAAATGGAGAATCCTTGAGAAGTTGAAATCTTAGTGTTTTTTCAATGTTTGATTCTTGTTTCTTATGTTAATGGAGTTGAAATAATAATTAGAAGAGATAATTGAATGAGTTTTAAGGGTGGTTGAAGAGTATTTATGAAGTAGAGAGAGAAAGGGACTGAATAAATTAAATCTTAAATATGAATAAATAGGGTCGGTATTTATAAACTTGTATCTTCACGCCCGTAAAGAGAGGCTTCATGCCCGTGAAGAGAGGCTTCATGCCCGTGAAGGGAAATATGAGGATTTGACAAATTTACATAAAATTTTTTATCACGGTGGTGAATGATATCTCACGCCTGTGAAGACATACCTCATGCCCCTGAAAGGCTTGCTGGTGAGAATTTCTCATCTTCTCCATTCCAACTTATTCAAATTCAACAAACTTATACTTGATCATATATATTACCTCAAATTCTAGCATCTCTCTTGACAAATTTAAACAAAAAATTTTCTCACAGTGGTGAATGATATCTCACCCCCATAAAGACATACCTCATACCCATAAAAAGCTTGTTGGTGAGAATTTCTCATGCTTCTCCATTCCAACTTATCCAAATTCAACAAACTTATACTTGATGTATACCCAAATCTATTACCTAATATTTATTACCTCAAATTCTATCATCTCTTGATGTCTACCCAATCTAAGAGTAATCTATGCACAACATGATAAATTCTAGTTTATCTATCATACATATATACTCATACACATCCTAACATTCATATGTGAGCACATATACTCTAAACATTCCAAATATGGGTGTTACAACTATAGGTGTGGCACCATATGAAGCCTTATATGGAAGGAAATACAGATCTCCGATTTGTTGGATTGAGCCAGGAGATAAACAAATAAGTGTCGAAATTTAAGTAGAGTAACAATAGAGAATGTGCTAATTATTAGATAAAGAATGAGGACCACCTTTAGTCAATAAAAGAGTTATATGGATCCAAAGAGGAAGGTTGTGCACTTAATAGTTGGAGATCATGTATTTCTCAAAATCTCTCAAATGAAAGAAGTGATGACATTTGGAAAGAAATGAAGCTCTTACCAAGGTACTTAGGGCCATTTGAAGTACTTGATAAAGTGGGGAATGTGTCATATTGCTTGGATTTTCCACCAAATTTAAGCCATGTACACCTAATGTTTCATGTATCGATATTGAGAAAATATTTGCCCGATTCATAACATATTCTACAACCTCAGGCTATAAAAGTGAATGAAGATTTACCATATGAAGAAGATTCTACAGAGATAGTGGATCGACATGTAAGAAAACAAAGGAATAAAGATATATCGATGGTAAAAGTGTTATGGAGAAATCACAACATAAAAAAGTGTACTTGGAAGAATGAAAAAGAGATAGAAATACCCTTGGTTATTTCAAACATAAAGTTAGTATATTTAAAATTCAAGGATGAATTTTATTGTAGGGGGGTAGAGTGTAACACCTTAGGAAAAACCTAGATTTTTAATTAAGTAATAAACATAGAATCTATTAAATTGAAAGATAATTAGAATGGTTAAATAGAAGAGTTAACATGTGTAATAATTAGAGGTAGATGTGTGTAACACCCAAGATTTCAATTTGCATGATTGCATGAGGTTATCGATGGTCCCATGGTAATATATTATATTGATTGATAGTTATAGAATTGTTTATTTGTTATAGATATTGCTTAGATAGTTATAGAATTGTTTATTTGTTATAGATATTGCTTAAAGTGTGTTAGTTGATCTTAGAGTTGATTGGTGAGTGTTAGAATGGTCTTGAGAAGTAATTGCTTTGATGAAATTGAACCTATTGTTTTCACGGGCGTGAACTCTTCTCACGGCCTTGAATTTGAACCTTATTGTTTCACAGGCATGAACTCTAATCACGGCTGTTATTTTGTTCTCTATCTAAATATGAGAAATTGACCTTTTGTTATTCACGAGTGTGAAACTTATTCTTCACGGGTGTGAAACTTATTCTTCACAGGAGTGAATTCATTCTTCACGAGCGTGAGACTTTGGGCTCTATAAATAGAAGTCATTTTTCACATTTTGAACCGGAACCATAAATTTCAATTTCTTCTTCTTCTCGTTTCTTCCCTTTGCTCAACTAGCCATATTGTTCTTTGATCATCCAAATAGCAATTTTCTTCAAGGATTCTTTATGGGAAACACACTCTAAGGCATCATATCACTTTCAAGGACATTCTTTCTCAAGAAATCTCTTTTTAGGATTTTGAAGGTAAATCCTAGATCTTGAAGGTAAATCCTAGATCTTGCTTTTATAGTTGTTTATGGGTTATGGCATTGTTAGATTAGTTGTTATAGGTTGTTAGTAGTCTTTTATGAGCATTTATTTCCATTGATTACGGTTGTTATGGGAGTTGTAAGATTTAATGGTTTTATGGTGAATAATAACTCTTCATTTAATGATTTAACTGGTATTAGGAATCATTTTATTAAGTACTAAGGGGTATAGAATCTTAGAATTCTTTGTGTTATGGCTTTGGGGAAGGAAACCCTAATTGACCCATTTTTGGGAATTTGTTGTTTTAGGCTTAGGACCTAAGGATTGTTGATTGTGGTGATAGTTGAGCTATTGCTTTAAATTTGAGGTAAGTTATGGGACAATTGTTCCTTATTATGAAATTCACATTTGTTAATATTGATCTTGAATGAAGTCTAGTAATTGTTCTTGGACTAAATTTCATATTGAGTATTATTAATTTGATATTGTAATGTCATTGGGCCTTAATCCATCATTTGAAATGTATAACCTTTGAAAGACCATTTGGGTCATATGTAATTATTGAAAACCTATTGAACATTGTTAATGATATTGATAATGTGAGGTCTCTAGACCCACCCATTGTTCCTTGTATCGATTGTATTGCTATTGACAATTTAGAATGCCCTTCCAATAAGGGAGAAATCATTAGATTGTGTGCACCGGTGACCTAGCTGATAAGGTCAAATTGTATCAGTGGCTTTACCTAAGGGAGGCCTATCGGCTCTGGGACGTATGTTCTGATCAAGCATACTTATGGTATGAGATCGTAGTATCTCGATGGATGGATGGTATGGATTGATGTTTGTTCTATCATCACATTGATGGGTGTCATTTCTTTGCAGGCATGTAAATATATGTCATTAAATGTACTCTTATTGTTTATAAACCATTGTTACTATTGTTATATATATATATATATATATATATATATATATATATATATATATATATATATATATATATATATAT